>CAUYON010206404.1:0-10358 GCA_963573935.1 Arctocebus calabarensis | reverse complement strand
TATAATTAAATAAAACCGCCTGGGGCAGCACGGGGGGCTCATGGGGGCCGGTCCAACCCCCCCCCCGGAAAAAAAAAAAAAAAAAAAAAAAAAAAGAGCCTCCTGGCCTTTGATACTGAGGTGACCTCCCTACAACCTTGGCCTCAGCTGTGCAATCAAAGAGGGCACTTCAGAGGGGCTTGTCCAATTCCAGATCCAATTTTACATGGTGGATTAGACAATTAAAAAAATCCTGTCTACATGGATATGTTTAATGGACAGATAGGAAAGAAAATGCTGAGGACTGTAGGCGCTTTGGAAATTTCTCCTCGACTTCTCTACCGAGAGGCACTGCCCTGGTGGGGGCCGAGGTGGATGGTTCCATGTTACTCTTCCTTCCTCCACCACGTCCTCCCTCTAGAGAGGTGGGGATGAGCCCAGGATTCGGGCAGGAAGGGACATGGGTCAGAGTGACGTTTTGAGATGCTACCTTGAGACTTTCCCTCGCAGTCTGTCCCATCTTGGGTCAGGGCCACTGAGCAAGGTGGGCAGAAGGAACAGCAGACATGAGTCATCCCAGCTTTTGTCCTCCTTAGAGTATGGGAGGACAGGACGTGTGGGCCAGTGTCTCTCAGTGCTGCAGTGAAGGACTTGTTAAATGTCCAGGCCTTTGGGGACTAAGTGGTTCACAGCACCGATTTTCCATGTGATCCAACAATCCCCAAATGTTCTACACCTTGTGCAACGAGATGAGTTGCTTGGATGTTGTGGCAACATCTAACTGCTGTATTTCTCCCCCCTTAGTCTCAGTTCCATATTTATGTTATAGAAGACTAGTAACTGGCCCCAGTTGGTAGACTATGAATTATAGATTGTTGTAGGCAAAATGACTGAGTAGGAAATACAAAGGAAGAAGAGATTTTCTTACGGGGGCAATTCTCCTGGACTAGAGAAATGGGGTAGGACAGGAGGGGAAGGATGGGAGGGTAAAGAAGGAGTAGAGGTTGATCTGGAGGTCCTGGGACAGAGAGCTCTATTGCCTGGACCCACACTCGGCTCTGGGAAAGCAGCAGGACCCCCAGGTTGCAGTGGCCTTGTATGAAGAGTGTGAGGTAGTCGGCATGCCAACCTTACAAGCCCAACAAGTGACATCAGTGAGGAAGAAGGTGGGGCAAGCACAGTGATAAATGGCATCAGTGTAGGGGAACAATAAAGGGTAATGTACCCTTTATTGACAAATTGGAATGCATAGACTCTAACTAAGGGGGCAGTAGTTTGTGGCAGATACTGCCCCCCCACCTTCCAATAGTCATGCCTGGTTTCTTTCTCCTTTGCTAGCTGCTTTCTATAAAGGCTTATAAAGACTGTAGCTTGTTTTCTCAGCTTCCCCTACAGCCTCAGGATGGCCATGTTATCTAGTTCTGGCTAAGGAGGCTTCTGGGAGAAACTTTTCTTTTGTTCCCTTCCTCATGCTTCCTTCCCTGGATCATGTCATGAGGATGCAGTGTCTGGAGCTCTGGCAGCCAGGTTGAGACATGAGGCTGAAAGCATAGAAGCATCTAGTCCATATGCTGAAAGGATATGAAGGAATGAAAGACTAGAAAGAATATGGTCTTTGAAGATATAACTGAGCTGCCCGACTAAACTTGGGGTCCAGACTTCTTGTTAAATACAATAAATGGGAGAGTGGTTTAACCTAATGTTACTTGGGCTTTTTATTATTAGCCCAAAGCATTCTTCTCTGACATAACACTACTCCACGTCAACCAACCTCTGCCATGTAGGAATGTGAGTCTAATGTACCCAGGGCTTCTGATTTTTTAGGAGAAGTCAGAAATCTAGATTTGCATATGAAATTTCCCAACTTTTAAATGTAGTCAATAAATACAAATTAGTTGGACAATAAAACAAAACCAAACAAAAACATGCAAAGTGGAAGGGGTCTACAAATCTCCAGGTTGTGACTTCTGGTGTAGAAAGACAGAAAAACAGAAGGTTCCTGTACCTCTGGTGTGGTAAAGACACAGCCATGCCTAGCCCCAGACCCGAAAGGGCCTTGTGGACCAAGACAGTAGCAGACACTTTAGCAGCAGCCCAGGTCCCAATGGCAGAGGACTTTATGAGCCACAAATACTAGCACTGAGTAAGCTTCCAAAACTGTGGCCAAAATTCTGGAGAGTGTGGGGAAGACTCTGGAAGATTAACATGAAACTTTCTCACTGTCCCAGAAGAATGGTGGCTTGAAATGGAAATTATGTTGAGATGCTGAAAATAATGTCAGTTCTATTTTTGACCCCTTCATCTCTCAGACTGAGATTTACATCTACTACCTAAGGGACAGAGGGATTCTTTAGGGCCCCAGAGCTCTGCTTCCCAGTGTTGGGGAATCTGTGAGCCAGCCCCGTATGACAACATGGTATTTCATTTGTTGTCTTTAATTTAGATTTCTTTGACCACTGGTGACTCTGAACATGCCTTGGATTTCCTCTTCTTTTTAAGGAGATGGGCCAAGCCCAGCTTTAATTTAATCCAGGCCCTTGGAAGCCTTTCAATTCTTGGCGTTAGCAGTTGGGCAAATAATAATAATAATAGCTTCTATCTATTGAGCACTTACTATCTGCCCTGAGGCTTATCATTTGACACGCATTGTCTTGTTTCATTTCCACCACAGGCCTAGGAAGTAGGTCTTCCTAGGAAGTGGTAGAGTAGGATTCAAGGCCAGGTCTGCCCAGGGTCTGAACCAGCGCTGCCTTCCACGCACCTGTGGGAAAGAGCACAGGCCACTGCCTGCCTCAGTTCTCCTGGGCCAACCTAAACTGAACTCACTGTTCTCCATGGGTTTGACGTGGCAATCCGGGCAGTGTGAGAACAACCTCATGGATAATTCCAGCAAACACGAAGCCCCTTATCAATGTTACTTGCTTTGCAATCCACTGGGCAATTTCTTTCCCTGTAGCAAAGTGATCTCCTATAGGGGGTTCTCAATGACACTCAAAAACATGTATTCTCTGTCTTAAAAGTCTTACTGATGCTGGTATTAAAGTAAAATTGCTGAAAAACATAACAGGACTGGAAGTGAAAAAGGTCTGGAAATATGGCAGGGGAAAGTAGCCATAAGGTATAAACTGGAGAAGCCGCAACCAGGTAGAGTGACATGAACTTGTTACGGAATACTCTTAATGAAATACCCTGACTATAGCCTAGGTTCCAGAAAGGGGCACATCACTCACCCTTATAGTTCTGTGTCTCTGTTCCTTCTCTTTACCCAGAATACAAAGTAGGGAAGGCAAAGACATGCAGGAGCTGACCAGCCCTGTTTCACCCCTCAGTGCTGTGCAAACCTGTCACTCACCTGGGCTCTCACTCATTTTCCCTTTATTTGCTATTTGCTGAGTATCTAATATATGCTGAGATGACTATCTTGAGAAAGAGCTGGGTCCTGTCTTCTTGGATCTGGAAGTGGGTGGAGGACAATAGACAGTCCATGCATAATTGATGATTTTCCCTGATGAGTATGGACAAGTGGTGAACTTTCTAAGCCTTAGTTTTCCCATCTGTAAAATGGAGCTACGTAGTTTATTTATTTGACTTACAGTGAGGGCTCAGTGAGTTGAAGTATACCAAGGGCAGAGCCTAACATCTAGTATGTGTTTAATAAATAGGATTGTTATCCATTGTGTGTTAACAGTGACCTCTGGAGATGTCAAAAATGCTAGTATTTTGCCAGGTGTGGTGGCTCCTGCCTGTAATCCTAGCAATCTAGGAGGCCAAGGCAGGTGGATTGCCCTGAGCTCACAAGTTCAAGACCAGCCTGAGCAAGAGAGAGACCAGGTCTCTCTAAAGAAAAAAAAATATGTGGGCATTGTTGTGGGTGTCTGTGAGTCCCAGCTACTCGAGAGACTGAGGCAAGAGAATCGCTTGAGCCCAAGAGTTAGAGGTTGCTGTGAGCTATGATGCCATGGCACTCTACCCAGGGCCACAAAGTGGAGACTCTGTCTCAAAAAAAAAAAAAAGCTAGCATTTTAGTGATTTGACATGTCTTTTCTAATTCATAGGAATATACACATTTGGGGAAGGTTAAAGAAAAACAGCTTGGATAGGGCCAAACAGCAGAGCCCAAATGAACACAAAGCCTTCTGGGCTACCCAGATTGAGTTCTCAGCTTTGAGACCACTAGGAACAAATGGCCCATATGCCAGGAAGGGAGACGCCCCATCTGTCTTGCTGCTGCTGAGCTGTCTAACCCATTTTGCCATCTTAAAAACCCAGAGCCTGTCCTCCTGCATCTTTGCTCCATGTGGAGTCCAGCCCACATCTGTGTTTAATCAACTCAGTTGCTAAATGTCACAATGGCCTCATTCACAGGTAGCGTAAGGCATATTTAACTGGTAATAAAACAATCCGCATTCAGATGGGCTGCCCTGTCACTGTGTCTCTGCCACATGAGTTAGGATAATGCCATGGTGGGGAGTGGGGGTGGGAGTAGGGGACGGCAGGAAGAGCAGCCACACTGCAAAGCAGAACCCCCCTTTCGGCCCACATGTGCCGGTGGGGGGAGATGTCCGAAATGCAGTGCGAGGTGAAAACCAGGCGGGGTGCAGGATGCTCCGAGCAGGCACTGGATGGGCACTTGCATTTATTGATTTCAGTTAAGCAGAGGAACACGACACTTGGAAGGCCCTTAGAGGAGGTAGCATTTGAGCAGAAGCTAAATGGATGGGAAGGAGCCAGCTATATGAAGGTGGCTGGTGGAGAAAAGTCATTCCAGGTTAGGGGAAAATTACCAAGTACAAAGGTCATGAACTGGGAAGAGCTGACCGAAGCAAGTGTTAGGGAAATGGAGGGGTCAGGGCAAGTACGTGAGAGCAGGTCAGAGAGGTCTTTAGGGGCTGTATCAGGTAGGCCCGGCGGGTGGTCACAGCAAGGCATTGGATTTATTTCTGATTGCCATGGAAGTCTAGATGGAGGTTTAAACAGGGGACTGATGTGATCTAACACAGGGAAGGATTAACCATCTGACTTCACCTAGGGTGGTGGAAACAGATCTGGGGTTCACAGTAGCTCCCAAGACCAAATGCACTGTTCTTCCTATCAAGGATCTCCTGGGTGGGGACGCGGGAACCCATAAAGATCAGAGTTTCTGAAATGTGGTATACATGATGGAGAGTGATTTTCATTTATATAGTTCCAGAGAAGGCAATGAAAATAGCCATGCCTTATGCTTCCCTGGGGGAAATTTGGTGGGGTTAGAGCATGTGACCCAGCCTGGACCAATTGGTGTAACATAGTCTGTCGACCATGGTGACTGCTTCTGGACTGCTTCTTGAATCAAGCAGGACCACTGAGAGGGAGTCTCAAGATGATGAGGCTGGAGTAAAGAGGCTGGAGCTGCTGCAGCCATTTGGCCACCATGAGGGCAGAGTCTGTAAAAGCACAGTTGTCATAGTCAGAGAGAGAGAAGCTAGATCAGGCATTTTCAAGTTCTGGATCCATCTATGCTTGGAGTCCATAATAGTGGATTTTTCAGTTTTTAAATAAAAAAATTTCTCTTAAAAATACTAGGCCCATATGGGCTGGGTTTTATCCTAATTGTGCCTGAAAGTTGTGTCTGAAATCCAGTCCAAACTGGATAAAAAATTATAGGCAACAACTAGAGATGGGAACAGAGTCTGGCATGGCTAGAAGACTGGCTGGATGTCCCCAGAGACAGCCGGGTGGCCTCCAATTTCTATTGTTCCTTCTTTTTTTTGTAATTGCTTCAGAGAAAATGTCTAAAATGGATCCTTGGGAGTGGGGTGGGGCTGATAACGAAAAAAAGTTGAGAAACTGTCAGATTGGCCACAGGGGGAAGACAATTTTGTGAGCTCCACAGACCCCAGGGCTACATGCTGGGACGACCGAGATGTTGGAGTTGATGTCCTGGAACACATAGGGGTCACACTTAATGCCACCAACATTGGGTCCTTCCCAGAGGGTGGAAATAGGTCACGTCTCATCCTTATCCTGTAAATGTGAACAATGAAGCAGGAGGCTGAGAACGAGCAGGTGGGTCCTGGGTCCTCCCACGCGGGCTCCTCTGCCACATTCAGGCCTCAGCTCCAATGTGACTCCCCTGCCCACTCTGGCTGAAACGGCCCTATGGATCCCCCCACCTTACACAGCACTCTGGTTTTGATTTGTTTTGTTGATGGCACTGACACCCCTAACTTCTTTAGGTTATCGCTTATTATTTATCTCAGTCCACCAGAAGGCAGACTCCCCAAGGCCAGAGACTTAGTCTTTTGCTCACAACAGAGTAGAAGGCATGAGGAAGGCTCTTGAGAAATAATTTTTGGCAAAAAAAAGAGAGTATCTGTTTTGTTCTTGTCAATATTTCCAGCTTTCAGTGCAGTACCCGGCACATATCAACAAACATTCATTAGCTGTTTATTGAATGAATAAATAAAAAAGTGAATGGATTGACCTTCATGATAGTTACTGATTATTTTACTGGCCATCTGCTCCGTGCCAGAGACCATCTGCTCAGCCTCTTGCCATGGTTATCCTAGTTTATCCTCCGCTCAACGAAGTAAACAAGAGAGCAAGGTCAGTGATTCCTTTTCAATCATTTCACCAGTGTTTCTTGAGCACCTACTATGTGCTAATCCATCTTAAGTATTAAGGGCATAGCAGTGAACAAAATGGTGAAGCCACTGTCCCTGTGGGGCTGAGCTGTGAGCAGGCAGGGCTGAGGGTGAATCCGTGTGTAAAACAACATGTCAGACGGAGACAGGTGCTGGGGATAACTCATGCTGATGGGGGCCGGAATGCTGGTCCAGGTGGGGCTGTCAGGGAAGGTTCTACCTCTGAGTAAAGGTCGGCAGGAGGAGAGAAATTGGAGGCCCCTGGAAGTTAAGCAACTTGCAATCTGTAACTCACAAATTAGAAGCGGCAAAGCTGGGATTCAAACCCAGGACTCAGGACTGTCTGCCTCAGGAGCCTAATCTTTTTCATTTCAGTTTTCTCCCACCTGCTGTAGTTTCCAACCCACTGGAAGGTTCGTTAACATGTAGTAGTTTCAGTGGCTGTTTGATGTAACCTGGCCAAAAATTCCTCGCCCCTTTTCCTCCCAATGTCCCCTAGAAGCGGCACATGACACACACGGTTCTGGTTCCTTGGTTACCAGTGGGGCTGGTTTGAAGCCCTGTGCGATGCCACCCACATGAACTGTGGCTACAGCACAGTGGCAGAGCCCTGCAGACACAATGTGACAGCTCCCTGGCAGCCTGCGTTCAGTCATGAGGGAAAAGTCTGGCAGAGGCCAGGGGCTCACCCTGGGGCAAACAGAGGCCAACATGTGGTTAGTGACAGGGTGGCCAAAAAGCCACGTTATGGCCTCTGGTCTAAAGTTTCCTGGCAGTAAAGACAACCATCTCCAAATTGATACTTTTTCAAGTGGAAAGGTCAAGTGCTCACCCAAATGACCTCCCACAGCAATCCTTGAACACCTCGTAAGATCACAAATCCTATATCTGTCTGCCCCCACGGGGCAAGGAGCCTCATAAAACACTGTAAGGTTCTCAGGTACCTTTGCTGGAGTGCTGGGCTGCCCTCTCTGAATGTCAGCTCGGCTCATACAAAGCCGCCTGTTCCAAGTGTTCACCACTCAGAATAAGGGTCCTTCTGCAGAACTGTAAATCCCAAGCGGGTTCATCTAATGCAGCCCAGGACGATGTGGAAATAACTTACACGAGAGCCACAGCTTCCCCTTAAGATCCTCCCACTTTCAGATCAAAGCCTTCTTGTCCTGGGTCCTAACAACCATAATTCACTCCTTGCCCTAAAACCTCATGTTGCTTTTAAAGGTTTGATGGTCGGAGCAGCTGCTGCGGACCTTAGCTTTCATCTCTGTTGGATTTATTTCCCCCTCTCTGATCATCTCCTTCAATCTTTGTGGCTTAAATTATTTCCAAAGTCCCCAGAATGTGGGTGTTGTTCTTCCCCACTCCTGCCGTCACCTGTTTTTAAGCCTTCTTAAAATTCGGAGGCTGTTCACATTTCCTGAGCACTTCCTATATACTGGGTCAGCCCAAGGGACAGACGAGGCTGCTGCAGAATAGTTTGTGCTTGTTTTATTTCTTGCCCTCTCTCTACACAAGGGAAACATTTAAACCAAAGGGTTAGGGCCTGGACTCTGCTGATCAAGGTTAATGTCACTGGTAATATGATGTATCAGCATCATGCAGCCCCCGATGAGATGTACTGGGGAATAACTTCCCTTGTGTGGTCTCCCTTCCCTGCTGTCTCCCCAACACAACCTTGTGGGAATCACGAGCAAACATCGAACCCAAATTGAGGGACGGTTGTCAAAAACACCTGACCAATATTCATTGAAAATGTCAAGGTCACGAGAGACAAAGACAGACTGGAGACCAGAGAGGGAGGCACACAGGAGCAGAAACTGCATGTTTGTGGGAAAACTGGTGAAATGCAAAGAAAGTCTGAAATTTAGTTAAAAGCATTGTACCCACATCAATTTTCTGGTTCTGATCACTATGGTTACGTGAGATCTTCTTACTAGGGGAGGCTGGGTGAAGGGTGGACGGGAACTCTATACTATCCTTGTAACTTTTTAGTAAGTCTAAACTTAATTTAAAATAAAAAGTTAAACATAATAGGTTCTGATTGACAAAGTTGGAAGCTGTTACTTACTGGCCATGTGACCGTGTTGCTTAGTTACTAAGTTACTGAACCCTCTGGGCCTTGATCTCTCCACCTGAAAAATGGGTATTAAAATAGCATTCATCTTAAGGGTCATTGTGAGAAGCAGACGAACGAATATGCATAATGTGTTGAGAACCCTGTGTGGAACTCAGAAATCCTGAAGCAAATGTCACCCACTAGTCGTATCATTTATTCTTATTCTCATTTTTGCTGTTTCTTTCCTGCTGGGAGAAAATGAGGTGACAGTGTGTATAGCAATTCATACTGTGTTCTGTCACCATCCTGACTTGGCACATGTCATATCCACCAAGGAACTGCTGTATGGTGTTTTTAGAACTGCCAAAATTTAATAATTTCCTATAAAATCCACAGTTTGGGCTTCTCTTTGAACAAAAATGTGGGGGAAGCCCTGACAAATTGGACCTGCCTTCTTATATGCAGCCAGAAGTGAGATGTGAGTAGCGGTAGTAGTGAGTGCCCCTTTTATTGTTATTTATTTACTTATTTTTTTGTTTTTTGATTTTTTTTTTTTTTGCAGCTGTCCCTTTTAGATGGAGCATGCCCTGCCCATGTGACCACCCTCCTCTTTCTTCCCTGCTGTCTCCCCAACACAGAGCAGAAACCCCACCAGCCTTGGCCTGACATCTTTCTTACGGTTAAAACATGTAAGAATGTGTGTCTGTGGTAGGCTGAATAATGGCTCCCCAAAGATGTCCATATCCTAATACCCAGAATTTGTGAATACATTACTTTATGAGGCAAAAGGGACTTTTCAGTTGTGATTATGTTAAGGAACTTAAGCTGGGGAGATTATCGTGGATTATCCAAGTGAGCCCAATGTAATCACGAGGCTTTAGGAAGAGGGAGGCTGGAGAGTCAGTGAGAAAAAAACTTGACCATGGAAGTAGAGTCAGGGATGATGTGCTTTGAAGAAGGAAGAAGGGGCTATGAGCCAAGGACCCTGTGCAGCCTCTAGACCACTGTTTTACAACCTTTTTTTGTCTCATGGCACACTTGAACCTATGGTTAAACTTCCCTGGTATACTTAAATTACATTAATCAAAAAAAAAAAAGAGTGAAAAAAAAAAAAAGGAATGGGCTTACTGTGCTTCGAACTTCTTTAAAAAGTAATTTAATTAATGATCTTTTAAAACATTCACAGCACATCTAAGATTCTCTCCTGGCACACTAGTTGAAAACCGTTACTCTAGGGATTGGAAAACAGGTTCTCCCATAGAGATTCCAGAAGGAAGGAGCCCTGTCTCAACACATTGATTTTGGAATCCTGACGTCCAGAACTTTAAGATAATACGATCGTGTTATTTTAAGCCACCAAGTTTGTGGTAGTTTATGAAAGCATCAAGAGAACACAATGTGATGCCCATGTCTCTAATAAAAGTAAGAGTGACAAAAATAACCAAGGGCCCACTCAATTTCTTTCTTTCTTTCTTTTTTCTTTTTTTTTTTTTTTTGAGACAGAGCCTCAAGCTGTCACCCTGGATAGAGTGCTGTGGCATCACAGGTCACAGCAACTCCCAATTCCTGGGCTCAAGCGAGTCTCTTGCCTCCGCCTCCCAAGCAGCTGGGACTACAGGTGCCCGCCACAACGCCTGGCTATTTTTTGGTTGCAGCCGTCATTGTTGTTTGGCGGGCCGGGGCTGGATTTGAACCCGCCA
>CAUYON010206397.1:0-19621 GCA_963573935.1 Arctocebus calabarensis | reverse complement strand
TTTGCTAAGAAGAATATGTTCCAGCTCCATCCATGTAAACATGAAAGAAGTAAAGTCTCCACCTTTCTTTAAGGCTGCATAATATTCCATGGTGTACATGTACCACAATTTATTAATCCATTCGTGGATCGATGGGCACTTTATAACAAAGACACCTGTACTAGAATGTTCATTGCAGCCCAATTCATAATTGCTAGTTCATGGAAGTCTGTTTTGAAAAACATAGGGTGTCAGTTAGGCAGTAAGGAGAAGAATGTGGGGAGTAGAAAACACTGCCGACATGAATGAGATTCCATGTCACTCTGGATCTTGACCTGGTTTTGAGACTTCAATTTTCAGAGCCTCATTTTCCCCATCTGGAATGTGGGAATAGTAAGACTCTGTGGAGCACTGTGGTCAGGGTTAGTGATGATTGAGAGTGTACCCACAATGCTGGGCTCACAGGCACCCACTAACTGAGGGCCTTTGATATCATAGTCCACCCCGCTATCAATAGTCCATGTCCGTTTTAGAGAGCTGCTTCCTGCTTGAGAGGCTCTGTGTAATGTACAAGTTGCTGGCCTGGCTAGGCACTGTCACTATCTGCATCTTCCCAAGTTGAATCCGGGTTCCCACCAGGCAAGGTTCACCTTTCCTAGATGGTCCTCCCCACTTTGCTCACGTGGTGTACAAAACACCACCAAAGCATTCCCCCCTCCAGCTCCCAGCTGCCCTCTCACCAATCTCTTGATTTTCGAAAACCCCATGGTCTTCAAGTGGCTTCCCCTGGGCAGTCACCTACATGTTCCCAAACAGGCTCAGGAGCTGAGAGGGACACAGACAGCTCCATCCATCCATCTGCCCGTCCATCCATCCCTCCATCCATCTGCCTGTCCATCCATCCCTCCATCCATCTATCCATCCGTCCATCCATCCCTCCATCCATCCATCCATCCATCCATCTGCCCATCCATCCATCCCTCCATCCATCCATCCATCCATCCGCCCTCCATCCATCCATCCATCCACCAGTCCATCCATCCCTCCATCCATCTATCCATCGTCCATCCATCCCTCCATCCATCCATCCATCCATCCGCCCGTCCATCCAGCCCTCCTTCCTTCCTGTACACATCTGTTGAACCTCTTCTATTGGACAGCACTAGTCTAGGTACTGAGGATGTAGCAGTGACTAAAACAGGCCAAATCTCTGCTGCTATGGAGTTAATGTTTCTTCTAACCCTATCATTCTACTGTGGGGAGAACAACAAAAGAATGAGCTTAAAAAGTAAAATACACAATTTGTTTAATGGTTATGATGAACAAGAGAAAAATAAAGCTTGAAAGAGGTGTAGGAAAGAGGGAGGTTGGCACCACAATTCTAGACAGGAGAGCCAGGGACCAGGGGCAGGAAAAGGGAGTATGTGCATGAAGCCCCGAGGAGCTGAGGGGTGAAGTCACCGAGCTGGCGACAAGAAACCCACTCCCAGGCAGAGCCTGGCAAACTCTAGAGAGGGCGGGGAGTCCAGTGTGGGCCAAGCAGAGCAACAGAGGAGAGAGGGAGGCGAGAGGTCTGGAAGCCAAGGGGCAGGTGGTGTGAGCCTTGATGTCCTTGTCGAGAATGTGGCTTTTCCTCTGAGTGACTTGGGACACCAGAGGGGAGTTTTGCTCACGGGGTCACACATTTAACCAGATCTTTCTCACTGTTGGGTACAGAACTGTTTGAAGGGGAAGTGGTCTCCAGTTTCCAAAAGAGATGCTAATGAACCAGCCCCCCCGCATTCACAGCCTTTGATAGTTGTTCTCCCCTCCTGTCCCCCCATGGAATCTGTGCTGCCCTGGGACTGACTTTAACCAAGAATTTGGGGCTGGCAATGCTGTGGCTAGGAAGGCCTAGCTAGGAAGGCCGGAGGCTGCAGCTGTGGCCCTGAGACTCCCTGTTGTAAGTGCCTGTTGGAGAGCGCAGGTGCTGAGGCCGAGCGGAGAGGCAGAGATCCCGAGGTTACAGCAGGAGAAAGAGAGGCCCGGCTGTCCCAGCTGAGCTGCCTGAACCCAGACAAGCTGAGCCTGCTAAGGGACCAACTGTGGGGAAACCCATCCCCAACATTCCATCCCGCTCTCTGCCACGGGAGAAGCCCCAGGGAAACCCACCCGGCGGAGCCCCCCTTGAGCCCGCAGAACTGTGACAAGCTGCTGGAAAGGAGGGGGAGGCAGAATGGGGAGTCCAGTCCAGAGCTGCTACAGGAGTCCAGGGCTGAGGACGAAGGAGGCTTTGACCAGGGGAGAGGCGGTGGAGGGACGGGGCCACATATCAGGTGTCCGGAAGGCCGAGGGTTTCCTCAGTGACTGGAAGTGGCCTGTAAGAGAACCTGGAAGGAAGGGCATTGGGTCGGCACCTCGCGTCGGGCTGAGGAGAGGGTCTCTGTGCAGGGAGCCCCAGGGTCCCCACATAGAAGGCTGGACAGGGAGGTGGCATCTCGTCACAGCATCGTGAGATGCTAACGAGAAGGTGGGAAAGCAAAGCAGAAGGCGGCCAAACCCCACAGGAGTTTTCTGAACCGAGAGGTCTGGTTCCTGAATTTCTAAGGTGTCAGTGGCTTCTGACACAGGCACTGAAGGAGCCCTGCACACGACAGGCCTGGCCTGAGCCCCTCTCTGCTCTCGACTTCCCGTCACTGCACAGCTTAGTGTCCAGCCATCGACTGGTTTTCCCTGGGCAGGAGGCCTCCATTTTTTCTTTGAATCCCCTCAACACCTATAAGAGCGCTTAATACATAAGAATTTTGTAAGTGCTCTGAATCAGACGGTAATTTTTTCCTACCACAAAAGCCTTGCAGATCTGAGGCTGTTTTTCCCTTCATGGATCCATGGGCGGTTCAGAGATAAAAGACAGTATTTTGATGTGTGAAAAACTGTCTTACTAAATGCCCCACTTCCTCGGAAGCAATGCATTATTTTTCCCATCTGGCATATGCTAAACGGTTGTGAAAATACAGGAAGTTCCTGTGAATTTCCTCAAAAAAATCTTGACAGGCTTTGCACTATTTTGGACTATTCTGATTTGTATTATGACATTCAAACTGCGTTAAAATAATATAAAACAATAAAATAAAGTGAAAAACCTGGTCAGGAAGTATGACGCTTTCCTCACCTTCTGGGATAACAAGTAAGAACAGTTATATAAACAAAAAACAAGCGTGAAAACAAAAATGAGGAAAGATCTTGTTGTTGAAATGCACAGAGTTGAAATTAGCTCAGTCATTTTAAGTTGTTTTATCAACATTATAGGAACATTTGCTAAAATATTTGGTTTGTTTATAACATAGAATCATGGAGTATCTAAACTTCAAGGAAGCTTAGCTTTATTCTAGTCCAGTCTCTTCTTTTTACAGATGAAGAATCCCAAGTCCAGAGAGGTTATGATTTTCCAAAGGTCACATAGCTGGCTACAGCAGAGTCAATGCTAGAATCCAATGCTCATAATTCTGAGCCCACTTTTCTTCCTGAATTACTCCTGAAATATTTAAAATATAAATGTTTGCCTTCGTACCTACATGGCCAAGCGTGGCCAGCCAAGGGTGGGGGAGCCGATGAGGTGGTAGGGCAAAGAGTCAGGCCAAGGGGGCTGGGGAAAAGGGGAGGGTACCCCCTCTTCCTCTGATGTTTGTTTCTCGTGGCTCTAGGGAGCCACAACAATGGTGCGGCACCAGGAAAGTCAGCAAGTCCGATCCTGACAGGAATCTGTCTCCTCAGGGTCACACTCCCACTTCCTGTCAACCGGACCTGGCCCTTCACTGGGAACACGCTATAGGGACTCGGTCCAGCACAGATACTGCACTGATTCCTTTCTTGACTCTGCCAGTTAGAGCTGTGTGACCTGGGGAAAGTTAACTCACCTCTCTGTTCTTCAATCTCCTATTTGAAGTGGGAATAATCATAACCTCCACCTCACTAGGTTGCTGTGATGATACATGTTGATGTTTTTAAGCACTTAGAACACGTCAGGCACATATTAAGCACTGCATCTCCACTCAATAAATTTTTCAAAATCACACTTATGTCGTAGTCCCACGCAATTTTCTTGAAGATTACCTACGGTTTCAGAGTTCTTTGTAAGCTAGCTCCTATCCTGTGATCTTCTTCTTGGCTCAACTCACTCTCGTACCACAGTGTTGCTGAAGTTCTTGGCTCAGAGGAAGAGCCCGTGGCCACCCCAGTGAAGAGGCTTCTTACAACGCACAGAGCCTCACAGCTCTCAGGCCAGAGCGGGGCACACCCGAAAGGCTCTGGACCGGCTGGATTATCCCAGACGCACCCACCAGAGCGGTTTACCCTGCAGCTCAGACCTCGTTTCCTTGATCTATAAGAAAGGTCCTTGGCTCTCCACTATGAGGAAATCTACGCAGGTGTAGGGTGTGTGTGTGGTTTTGTTTTGTTTTGTTTTTAAAACTCAGAATCCTTTCCACACTGTAGTTGCTTGCCTTCTCTCTCTCTCGGATCGCTATGTGGCATTGGGACTTTCATGAAAATTTGACATTTTTCTTCTGGCTCTTGCTGGCAATAAAAAACAAAGACATTTTATTTTCTGATGAGCTATATACACACACACACATACACATATTACATATATACACACAGTTATATCCTAAAAGAACTAAAGTCTTGCTCATTCATGAATTCACTCAGTTGACATACATTAAATACTTCACATGTACCAAATGCTGTGTGCTCTTTCATTGACCAGAATTTGTGATGCTGATCAGTGGGGTCGCTGAGCAGGAATCTAAGCCAGAGGTGGAAATGCTTTCAAGGACCAGAAGCAGGTTGAAGAGCCAGCCATGCCCCGTAAAGGAGGGGTGTGCACAGGGGGGAGAGCAGGAACCCTGCAAATCCATCCGTGAGACATTTCCCAGCTAATTACTAAAATGTAATTGGAAGACATTTAAATATAATTTTCTAAAAACTCAAAAATGTTCCTCCACGTCTAAGAAAATACGTCAGGATGAGCAAAGAAGCAGGCCGAGCTCCCCCAGTTCTGTCCTTCTTTTAGGTCTAGGCAGGAGTCCGTAGAAGCGGGGGTAAGCCCAGAGCTCCTGCAACACTGACCGACAAGCGGCCTCCGGGGAAGATCCCCGAGCTCCTCCCCAGAGCCTGTTCTGGGGGGCCGCAGGGAGGCCACTCTCCCCAGCAGCTTCCCTGAAGGGAAAGACTCCCTCGGAGGAGAGAGATTGCAGGACGGACTGTTGGAACGGACGGACCATTAAGGGCTGCAGGACGCGTGACCTTCTATTACCTTCCTCCTCCGCCGGTAACAGAGCACAGCTCGGCGAGCCCTGGAGACGGGACGGAGGCAGCAGGCCTCCCCTGTCTGTGCTCGTACTAGTGTGGGTGGTCACAGGTCAGGTTAGCGCCCGGGTCCAAATCCTGAGACGCAGTGGAACGGAATAGCACTATGCCAGCAGCACTGCAGAAACGGAGTAAGTTCCTCGCCGAGGTGCCCCGAGGCCTCGAAGTTCAAGGGGACGGGAGGAGCACATCTCATCAGAACACACAGTGCTTTGAAGGTCATGAGGAAAGAAGTGGACACCAAGGGGTAGAAGAAGTAACCAGAATATTTTGGACAGCCACCAAGGTGTGTTAAGGAATCCATAGAGCCCTGTGCCTCGCCAGAGCAGCACCTCAAGCACCTTGGGCTAAAGGAATTTGTTGGAGGAGGCTCAGATACTCGAACTGAGGCACTAAGCTCGCACCCCAGGGCCTGGGGAAGCTCATGTTGGGGGAAGTCTGCCGAGGAAAGCACCAGGAACAGCCCACTTGGCCAGCTCCCTGTCACAAAGCAAGCAGTGTCAGGTTAATTTTTAAATACAGGGTGTTCCAACAGCCACCTCTAAGGTCACCACGCATGGAGAAAATGGGAAATTGTAGCTAAATGTGACTTATTTACCAAATATTCATCACAAAGGTTTAAAAAGAGGTGGCCAGCACGTACAGAATATTTTGTAAAATTTTGTAATGAATGTTTGATAAATAATAAAGGTACATTTAGCTACGATTTCCCATTTTCCCTAGGTGTGGCAACCTTGCAGCTGACTTTGGGGGCACCCTGCAGTTAAGCCTATAATATAAAGTAGAAAAAAACTAGGAAAACTTCTCAAGCACTCTGAGAAATCAGCGGAAGCCCAGAGCACAAAGAAGACTTTTCAGAGGAGCCTCTGGGTGTCCCAGCTATGACACGCACTTCATACTTTCAATATGACACTTGTATAAATATAAGCCGGCATGAAATCAGATATTTTTAAGCATGAAATTTGTTGATTTATGATTTCCATAGGGTTCCCCCTTCAGACAAGAACATCAGAATGTGGCCTGAAGGCTCTTCTTCCTACCCTGGTAAAGAACCAGATAATTGGCTTCCCCCTCCCCCCCCAACAAGGCACAACTGTTTTAAATTTAACTGAAGATAGGGACTGGGTTTTGCTAGCTGGCTGGGATTGGCTCCTCTTCCTTGGAATTTCTCACTGCCACCTCGGGCACACCTGTTTGTTGGCTTCCCACTGCCCACAAACCCTTGAAGACCCCAGTGGTGCTGCCACCGTGTGACACTCGTCAAAACGCACATGCTTCCTCAGTCCTTTTAAAAGAGGGAGCTTGGTATTGTCCAACAGGAAGCACTAGCATCAGACTCAGGGGCTTTCCCCTTGATGTTTTTACATTTTAAAAAAGGAAACAAAAATAAACGTCAAGAAAACAGAATAATTCCATTTTTAAAGGTGCATGAAGCATACAGATGCCTACAAAACTCTAATCTCCCATTCTAAATAATTTCCCCAAAGTGTATATATATACAGCTGTGACTCCACGGCCCCCTACCGAGGGCGATAAAGTGAGACTCTCACAGCAACCACCAAAACTGTATTAAAAAAAAAAAATTCAATGGCCGGTGCAGGTGGCTCATGCCAATAATCCTAGTAGTCTGGGAGGTCGAGGCAGAAGGATTGCTTGAGCTCAGGAGTTTGAGACCAGCCTGAGCAAGAGCATGACCCTGTCTCTACTGGAAATAGAAAAAATTAGCCAGGTGTTGTGGGGGCACCTATAGTCCCAGCTACTCCAGAGGCTGAGGCAGGAGGATCGCTTTAGCCCGGAAGTTTGAGGTTGCTGTGAGCTAGGCTGACATCATAGCACTGTAGCCTGGGTGACAAAGTAAGACTGTCAAAAAAGGAAGGAAGGAAGGGAGGGAGGGAGGGAGGAAGGAAGGAAAGAAGAAAGGAAGGCACGGACAACCGCGTCATGCTAGAAAATGAACGCTTCTGTTTCTACACATTGATAACCCTCAAAATCTGCTCCATTTTCAGAATCTATGATTTAATACTTTTCATTTTCAGGATTACTTTTGGGCCTGTTTGAAAAAGCGAACGGAAAAGTAAGATTTAAATTTTCAGTTTTTCCGTTTTCTATTGGAGGGGCAATTGAACCCCAACAAAGATGCAAGAGAAATGGAAAGGGAAGCAGGGCATTGACTAAGTCAGATTTTCCCCCTTAAACAGCACATTCGTGAACAGTCACTACTCTTTAACTCTCTACAAGGTCTGGGGGAAGTAAGTCCCTTTTGTGCTTGAGTGTGATATTGTTATGTTATGGAATCACATGCAAATAATGCAGATTACAAATAACGGCACAAATAACTCTCCTTTTTAATGAGCTGGTAATCCAAACCAATCCTTTATTACAAAATCACACGCTTGTAATTCTGTACCATAACAATATCCCACTCAAGCACAGACGGACCCTGGGCTCCTTCCTGCCCGCTAGTTCTCTAAGCGACTATAGTCTCTCTCGCTTCTGGGAGACAGCATTTGAAGGAAGGAATGAATGCAGAAAGAGTGAGGAAATTAACGGATCCTTTTGGAAATAAATAAAATAAGGTTAGAAAGCTTGTTCCATATCTGAAGATCCTGGTATGTTGATACATTTTTAAAGATCAGAAACTCATTCCCTCCTGGGGCCACTGGTTCCATTTGGGGTAAAGAAATATGCCACAGTAACTTGAAAAGGAGGCGCAGGGTAATCCTGCATCGGGAGAAATACGCATCAAGGTAAGAAAGGAAGTGTCTTGTCTCAGAGAGTGTCTCAGCAGTAGGCAGAACTCAGTAATAAACAAACCAGGAGTGAGATCCTAGAACGTCTGGACAGGTACACTCTGACTGTGAGCTTCACTCCCAGCTTTCTGCATAAGTCTGGATCTGGGAGGGATGAAAGTCAAGATCTCATACACCTTTTCATGTTGGAAACAAAGAAAAACATGCGTCATCGTGAGACTAACAGGAGACACCTACAGAGCAGAGCAATTGATGATGTCGTTTTTATGCAGACTCAACAGCGGCCCACAGTAGGGACACCTGGAAACGCTGGTCTTGAGAAACATCACGTGCAGCTGGCCTGGGCTGTCTGGGCTCTTGTCTGCCCCTGCCAGAAGGCAGACTGTTCTCCAGAACCCAGCGAGGTGGCGCTGTAGAGCAAAGGGGATCAAAACGGGGAGGAGTCATCTGTGAATACTGGACCGTTTGATAGTCAGAGACGAAAAGATGGAATATACTGAGACTCACACTTTAACTTATAAGAAGGGAAGATTAAAAATAAAATAGAAAAAGGATTCCATAGCACCAGGCTGAAAATAATGGCAACTCGGTTATCAGAACTGACACTTATCCAAAGCTCATTTTATGCAAGGGATTGTGCTAAACTCTTTACAAAGTTAATAGTCACAGCGAACCTATGCGGTAGCTACTTTGTTTTATGATTCTATACCAAAGTAGAGTTGTAAATGAACTAAGCTCCTTGCACAAGACCATGCAGGTGGCAAGCTGTAGAGCTGGAAATTCAACCCCACAGTCAGACTGCAGGGTCTGTGCCCTAACTAGAGCTGAAGTTCAACCCCACAGTCCACTGCAGGGTCTGTACTCTAATCAGAACTGAAGTTCAGCCCCACAGTCGGACTGCAGTCTCTGCTCTAACTGCTTCCACAGGTGAATTTCCATCCTTGCTTGTGAGCTCTGAGAAACATAGTTCTGACTGTCTGATTACAGTCAGATGATCTCAGCAGAGAAGGAAAGTGAGCAGTGCTATAAAACAGCAAGAATCTCACCTCTGGTGTCACAACAAATCATTTAACAGTTTGGTTCATTGGCTTTCTGACTTGGATGCTGGGTAAGACATCAATTATCTACCAGGTTATGATAAGATCTAAGTTGAACTATGTCGTGCAGCATGACTTAAACAACATCTTCATAAAATAAGAATGCTATATGAAAAATTTTAGTTTTCTTTTCATGGAATTCTCTTGCATATTTTTAACAAAACATTTGTAACCTACCTACTCCATTTTGTTGCAAATTATTGACAGCTTAAAGGAATATATAGCAAATCAATTTTCACCGGAAAATATGTAAATGGCTAAACCTGCTTGATAAGACACATTTTTTCCATGTGTTTCTGCACACAGCCTGACATTTTGTAAGCATAGTATTAAATGTGTTCTTTTGACAAAATAATTGCTTTTGCTTTGTATGACAGAAACAGAAGTAAATACTTCTTGGTGCCCTGTAAACAACATCATGATTTTAAAGATGTTTTTGCTTCCCTGAATATGTAAAGAAAAATTAATGTCAAAGATACTTGTAAGAAAAAAATTCTTTGAAATGTTTATTGTTACTATTCCTCCCAAGAAATCAATGGTGTTGAAAGTAAATCAGTTTGTGCATGCAGACATTAAGGAGTTTTGTTCCAAAATTGGGCTCAGGATCCAAAGTAACTATTTTCTGTAATTAGTTGATAGTTTTATTAGAAAGATCCAAGTGGAAAATGAACATGGGCTTCCTCCCCCCCCCCAAATTGTGAAAACAATGACAAAGCTATTGAAGATAAAGCTCAAATAATTGATTTTCATCCATTTGAGGGACACAGAGACACAGACTGATAGGACTTGAAGAAATCTTACAGAACTGATTTATTCTAGATAATCTTTTAGGATCGTGCTGATGAGGAAACCATGGGAAGATGGGAATGAGTGAATTTATTTAATTTTAAGAAAAGAACACATGAGCTGGATGCTGGTTCTGTAAGGTGACTAAGTAAATGGGTGAGTGAAATCAATTTTTCAAGGTTCCTGGTGAGGTGACAATTGGTTCTGTATTCAACTTCTCTTTTTCAACAACGGTATTAATTTCTCTGTTATATTGATTTATTATACATCTGTATTACATTAACAAGAATATTATGTAGATAATAATGCTATCATTTTCTTGGTTATATGTAACACCTTTGTACAATCAACAATATTATTAATTTCTTGGTTAAAGGAAACAGGTTTATCAAATTTGCCAAAAAAATAGAATGGGAAGACCGCAAAAATTAGATTAAAAATGATCTTGACAAATTATAAAAAGTGACAAAATAACACAAAATATCAGACATTAGATATAATGTCTTTGTTTGGATCAAAAAAGCAACAATTATAGGTGTCAAAAAACTGACTGCAGTAAAACTTTGAAAGCCATTTTGTTCAAAGTCAGTTTTCCCTTCTTAAACATTTCAGAGTGGACTGTCCAGCCCCCTTTTAAATTTTCCAATTATCAAGAATTTATTTCACTGAGAGGCTCATTTTATTTTTCAGCTGCTGATTGATTAAAAGTTTTCACTATCCCTTCCCAGTTATCTGCACAGAACAACCAAACCATAAGGAAATGTAATTTTTGAATTGACCAAGTCAGTCTGGCTTCTGCTACTGAGGTTTCTTCCATGACTTTTATGCCCACTCTCCAGCATCTGGAGTGCAAGTGAAACAGTCTGGCTGCCCAGAAGAACTTCATCCTCCACCCTGTCCACCCTGACCATAACCAAGTGAGATTCCTCAGCCAGTCCTCTGTCAGGATGTATCTATGCCAGTGACTATTTCTTTGGGATATTCTTTCTCAGTTAAATGCAAGTGCCCAAATCCAATATACTAATCCAAACAAATGCATTACTGGATTACCTTTTATAGTAGTTTTTGCATTATACCATAATTTCCATGTAATAATAGAATTTTCAAATCCGTTCTTGGCCCTTGAATCACACCAAATGCTCCTTTAAGCAAGAGCAAGGCCATTTCATCAGCTCCACTTCAAATTCCATGATTCAGTTGACTCCACTTCTCGTCCATTATGCATTTCCATTTGGTTGATGTGACTTCTGCAAACCCAGGGCATCTTGACCTTATCAGAACAGCACTCTTGGTTCCCATAAGAATGGTGTCCATATATAGACTCAGGAAGGACTTTTTATTTTCTTTGCTCCTGGAAAATAATCAAGATGCTTTTACCTTTTCCCCTCCTCAATTCCTGGAAGAATCCCACTTAAATACATAACGACTAACTAGATGAGTGAATAAGAGATGGGATTAGAGCCATGACCCTGTAATTCCACATGGCTAAATCCTCTGTAAAACAAAAGCTATAAATATACTTAAGTAATAGTTAAGAGGAAACCATGCAACTGAAGCTCTGAACACATGGTAGATATTCCAATAAACATCCATCCGGATCCATCTGTCAGACTCCAGGAGATGAGGCTCCATTGTCCGAGGTCCGTCGTGCAGCTGCAACCCTGTATTGGTCGCAGTGCTTTGCCCTTTATGAACTAGGAAAAAGTGATGTCAGCAGTCTCTCTGACGTGCAAGCCTTCACTCTTCACTCTCTGACGTGCAAGCCTTCACTCTTCACGTGCAAGTAGAAGGAACAGGAGAGGAGTTCAGGAATGATCTGTTTTGCTGCTCAGAAGTGGTTGTTAATACCCTGAAGTTACACAATTCCCAACATTAGGACTCTAGGCCCCTCAGGATGGCTGATGCAACTTGTCTTTTTCTTCATTCCTTACCACCCCTGGGTAACACTCCAGGGTCAACCTGCCGACCCCGAGATGCTCATCCTTTCACTTGCCACCTCTGCTATTACCTTGGCCCCTCTTTTGCCTCAACACCTGTTTCGAAGATAAGGTCTGAAATCTATCAATAAGCCAGTGAAAATTAATATTTGCCACATCTCAACTATGCCAGGCATGGGTGATCACTGCCTGCAGGCTGGAGCAGGTGAGGGGCAGCTAGAATCTGGCATCAGACCAGAGAGACTCAGCCTGGTGGGCTGTGCTCCCCTAGAGGGCACATCACATTCTGATTCCTGAGGGGGAGGTTCTTTTGAGGAGTGGGATGGGAACATTGAGTTCCAGGAAGGAACTTCAAAGTTATGATCATCAGCCATAGAATTTATTTTATGCAACAATTTTATATAACACAAGAGGAGAACACTACATGCATATGTTATGGAAAGGGAACAGGGTATAATCAGGTAATCTTTGTTCTGAATTCACTCTCATGGGAGGCGTCCTTGAGGGGACTGCTCTCAATGGCGTGAGCCCAGCTTCCACGGTTAGGGCCATTTCCAGCCCCAGGATGGTGTCTGGCCTCTTGTGGACACTGAACAAGCAGATGGCTCAGGAGCGTTAGCGATACCACCTGCCCTAATGACATGACAGGGTGCTCTGACTTGGGGCTCCCCGTGTGTAGATAATCATGAGAACCTTGGCCAAGTGATAAATATACAAGTTCCAGAGCCCTACCACAGACATCCTGAATCAGTGTCTCCGGGGAGGTCCCTGGGAAAATGTATGCTTAACAAATGCCCCAGGTATATCTCACGTGAGAAGGACTCGCTCCAGAGTTGTTAAAATAATCATTATGAACTCCAGCTGGGACATTTCTTTTATCGACAAACTCCAGTGTCTGGAACACATTTGTTGAGCTCCTACCATGTTCTAATATCTAGATAACGGGGTGGGGGGGGGAGAGAGAGAGGGAGAGAAAGTATGTCATTGAAAACTTATAGTCTCCTGAAGAGATTTCACATATGTACAAAAATAAGTTACAATGTGATCTGCTACAGTCACAGGGAAGTAATGCTGAGGTTGGAAACCAAGTGCCTGGATGATTGAGTAAGGCTTTAGTGAGGAGGAAGAATTTTCCAGAGGAGATGGTGCTGGAAAGAAAGAAAGCATACCAAGACATCTATTCACGTAGAGGCCTGGCCTGAGCCATCTGCTTGTTCAGTGTCCACAATGGTGCAATTCCTCACGGCAGCAAAATAAGGGACGCTAAGGGCTGTGATAGAAGAAGGGCTTGTTAGGCAGGGAATTCAGATCCCATCTCATGGGCACTGGAGTCCACTGAATTTCCTCCTGTGACAAACGGGGATTACGTGATGAATTTGGGTTTTGAGAGCCTAACACTAAGTGACAGGGCAGAGAGGCATGGAATAATAGTGTTGGTGGGAGCCCTGTCAGTTTCCTCATGACTAAATGATCAGTTCTCCTAGCCGGGATCCTCAGAAACAACTCAGATGGCAAAGCTTTTTATCAGATTGTAAGGAGACATTTCCTCACCTCGGCTCTCAGTTAAAAAAAAAAAAAAGAAAGAAACTTCAAAAATTCCCCAACAATGCTTTGAACCTGGGACCTCAGTAAAAATAAGACAAATTGAAACAAACGAACAAATATGATGAGCATTGTGATCTGAGACACTAAACAATATTGCCCTAGGCCTTTGGGCTGTTCATTCTAGGTCACTGTTTCCAGCTTCTGCTTAGTCTATTGAAACCAAGTTCCATAAGCAAGCATACATGCAATTTATGTTCAGCACAGCAACACAGTATGAATAAATGACACCCAGTCTGTACACACTTTGAGGAAATTAGTGCAGAACTTTCAGTGATAATGATGTATCAATGTAGGTTCGTTGAGTAACACATGTGCTCCAGGGTTGCTGACAGAAGGGGCGGGGCTTTTGAGGGAACTCTCTGAGTCTTCAATTGTGCTGGGAACTTAAAAATGCTCTAAAAGATTGCACCAATGTACATAATTATGATTCAATAAAATTATTAAAAAAATGCTCTAAAAGGAGTAAGCCTATTAATAAGAAAAAAAGCAAGTTGCAGGGAAGTATAAAGTATGGTCTTAAGTTAAAAATATATATATATATATATATATAATCTCAAGCATCACGTTGTGTTCTTTTAAGATCTATGCATCTTACTGTATGTAAATTTGTACCTGAATAAAGAAAAAAGAAATTACAAGAATAAAAAGACTTTATAGCAGATGTTATTTTTCAGGAGCTACTTTTCAATGCTCAGTTCCTTCAAGAGTGTTGTGGAAGTGTATTATGGTAGCCACTGCCCCCGGTCCCACAGTTTTGATGTCAGGATGCTGTTGAGAGCAAAGTCCCCCTTTCCTATAGCTGGGAAACTCTACTTTTATAAAAAGTGGTAATGGTTTAGCTTAGACAAGCATAGATGTTAAAGGATGAGGGGGTTCTTCTTAGATAAACACTGTCTTAATTATGATCTGACTTTCTCAGTCAAGGGCAGAATCCATAGTACAGAGTCTCCAATGTCATAGTACAGAGATAATTTTTTTCCCCCTAGTAGTATGACACAGGTAACATTTTGGGCCCATAAATCATATTTACAAACAGTAAAGCCTGCTTCCTTTGTAATTGCATCTTCCACAATACTTTTCTCTCACTCTGTTTGTACAGACAGGTACGAAGGGAGGTGAGTCATTATTACATTGTCCTTTTTATTCTACGAAGAAAACAACTTTGACATTTGTTTAAAAAATCAAAACCATAAAAACCCAAAGACTTTCAGCTGCATTCATGAATTGAATCCTCCATGATGTCATTCTTCAGTCACAGATGATGTCCTTCTTCCGGGGCCTCTCCCAGGACACGGACGGAATCGGGGACTATCTGCATAGTGGAGCACGTGGTCGTCCACATCTGTGTTCCACACTGTCTCCGTCTCCGTCTACCTGGACATCCTAAGCATTTGGAAGGAGGGTTGGCCCTGCCTCAGCAGGCTCTCTATAGAGTGACTGGCATTCTCTGTGTCTGTGAACAAAAGATCTCTGTTCTCAAACAAGAAAGCCACTCAATCCTCCTGAGAAGAGCCTTGGAGAGTGTCCAGGGCTGACACTTGACCCTTACTCCTCAGTGGTGCAGGGCAACACACACCATGTCGCTTGACCCCTGACACTGTTGTCATTTACACTTAATCAGGCCCAGTCCTGATAAACGAGCTTGCTTGGAGGAATGCAAAGGGCCAAATCTGCACCTTACCATCCACATCCCCCAGATCAGCCCATGCAGCGAGGCAGGCTGCTTCCACCAGATCTGTTTGTGAAGTGTTCAGAGGCTCCACTTTCTGCAATGATCTCTTCTGATCAGATCATCTGGCTCAGATGCCCAGCAGTGGCCCGAGCACCCTGGACACCATTCTTTACCAGGGATGGTCTCACAGGCATAGCCTGTGCCACTAGAGTGTGGACGCAACAGAGTGATAACCTTGGCCAGGCCAGTTCTATCTGAAAAGCCAGAGATACCACCCAACGCTGAGCGCAAAACAATTGCAGTTGCACAGAAATTATGGATCACAAGTCTTAACAGATAACTGTGTATGCACCCCCTCACCCCGCAGACTCACCAAAAACACCTGAAAGGTGAAACTCTCAAGGCTTTGACTTGTAGCCTTCAATACAGAACAGTTGAGTTTTGCTTGTTCTTAAGCCCATTCTACTGCTTTAAAATGCTGAGAATATTCATTGTTTGTCAGCAAGCATGCGGGGAAGTGGCCTCTAGGTTACATGGATGAAGACCTAATTTGATCACCCTATTTAAATAGCAGTTGATAATACACTGCAGAATCTGAAATGTGACTGTGTTTTGAACCAAAGATTCCACCTTCAGAAATCTACCCTGTAGAACTCTAATACATGCAGCCCCCAAATGTGCATTAAAGAATGTCTGTTCTACTTTGTATGAAGTAGCCAAAAAGTAGAAACAACTACATATCCATTATCAAGGGACTTCTAAAATAAATTATGACGTATATTCAACACTTTGCACCACCTACCTAAAAAAAGTTGCCGCAGTACTCTACAAGGTAAAAAAAAAAATAGCTCATGAAACAACACATTTATATAGTAAGAACCCATTATGTAACCAACAAAAACAAATGTATTTATGAAATTACACACACAGAAACCCACACATGCATACTAATTACTAATTAGAAGGATGCACCAGCCCTGTTCTGAGAGGTTACCTATGGGATATAGAATGGAATCAGGAGATGTGAAGAAAAACTTTTCAACTTTTATGCAATATATTTTTGCATTGTTTGAATTTTCATAATTAATTCAAACTCATGTTCCTGGATAGGTTTCACTGAAAACAACAGAAGCATCTGCTCCTACTATGTATTTTAAGATCAGTGGGGCAATAGGCATCCAAAGAAGCGGTACAAAGCAAAGGAGATTATTACTGCACTAAGTGCATGTCTCCCTGGAAAGGCAGGTGTTTTGATGTACTTTGTAGCTACCCCATACTATAAATGCTTTTTTGCGTGTCATTTATTTTCTGCTTTGCTTTTTTGGCATTTGTCAATGTGTTGTAAATCTTTTAAGAATGGGAAAGTTTACTTCTTTTACATCCCCAAGGTACTGAAAATCAGGGAACCATTCTAAATGCTGTATTTGGGATGGATCTTGAAGACAGAGAAAGTGCTTGTTAGTTGAGAAATGTGTACGTCAGGCAGTATATTAGTAACCACATTAAAAGAAGCCACAAAACTGATGCAGCCGAGAGGGTTCCCAGACAGTATGGAGTTGTCGCAGTGCGGGGCAGAGTCAAAACCTCCAGGGAGCCAAAGCGGCCCCCCCCCCCCCGGGTAATGAGGCGTGTCCACAGAGCAAGGGCACCTTGGTATGACTGGAGTGTGAAAGTGCGGGAGGTCAATGCTCAAAGAAAGTGGTGAAAATTTCATCAGGGAGAGAATGTGAGCGGCTTCCCTAGGATTCCACCTTTCAGGAGCAGGATGCTTTTCTGCCACATAGGAAGAAGTACTGATAGCATTTTAGCTTGCAAGGGAAAAGAGCAGGTCCGATTTGCACATAAGTCTCCCGTCTGTTTTCTGTTCACAAAACACTTTATGTCCAGGCCCTGGATGGACATTTCAGGGGTTCTGAGCCCAAGACACCTCCAGAATCTCCCTTGTGTTCTTAGGTATAATTTTAAATCCTTTAAATAGAACAATAGTCTTAAAATATAATACAGAGTTTCTCATGACCCGTGGTCAATGATTTTGTACACTTTCAATCCATTTTATTCTTTTCAAAATGACTTAAATTTATCTTTTGTTAGATCCAGATTTTCTACTTGTCATCAATTTTATCAAGCTTTCCTTCCATCCTGAGTCCTCTAAAATCCCCCTTCCTGTAGGTGGATTTAACCGTTAATGTATCTAACAAGCACATTTCTGCACAAAACTTTGCAGTGCTTGACAGAAGTGCTGTTTACATATGTGGACAGTATTATTTTCTAGGCAAATGTCTGGGTATACTAGACAATGTTTAGCAGTTGACTCTTCAAGTAAAAAAAGGAAGAGAAGGCCCGCTGCATAGTGTTTGCCCATTTCTGTGGTGTAAATACTCCTCTACCATGGCCATTTTACAGCTGCCAACGTAGCATTAATGAATGCAGAGTCAGAGAGAAATGAGCACTCTCAGCTCTCCTGAGCTGTTACGAGACAGTTCCAGACAACACTGGAAGACCTTTCTCAGCATCGGGACTAAGCTAAATCGTTTATGCAAGAAAAGTACACTCACTTCAACCTTGTGCAAAAGTTTATTCCTTAGATATTTACTGAGCACCTACTATGTACCAAGCACTATGATGGGAAGTAAAAACATACCAGCAAAACAAATAAAGTTCTTGCCCTTCTGGAATGTATATTGTAGCAGATGGAGACAGACAAATTTAAAAAGAAAGGAGACAGAGGGAGAAAAGAAAGAAAGAAGGAAGGAAGGGAGGGAGGGAGGGAGGAGAAGGGAAGGGAAGGGAAAGGGAAGGAAAAGAAAGAAAAAGAAAAGGGTGAGCTTGTGTGTCATTTGGTGATAAACACCACAAAGAAAATATAAAGAACAGTAAGAGAGAGAGAGTCTGGTAAGAAAAGGGCCGGGAGGAACTTCTGGTTTTTATAGGGAAATTAGGCAAGGCCTACAAAAAGAAGGGACTGGGAAATAAGAACATCAGACAGAAATTTTGGACAGGAGCTTTCCAGGCCAAAGAAACAGCATGTGCAAAGGACCAGAAGCAGGAATACACTCAGCATGTCCAAGGGAGAGTGTGGAGGCCACTGGAGCTCAAGCAAAGTGATTTCCAAACTGGGAGGAAATCCACACTTCCTCTGCAAAGTTGTTCTTCATTTCCTTTTTCCTTTCCAACAACATCAAAATGTTTCTACTTAAAAGAGCACTTGATGTTATTACTTCTTGTTTTCCTTTGAAAGGAAATGAAGTATAGAGAGAGTAAATCCAAGGCCTAATTACAGATCTGAAGTTATGATTGGTCTCTGTTTTACATACACTGTAACCAGACTCCCGCCAAGCACGTTCCTCCTGACCCTCGCTGGGCCCAACAAGCACATGTTGGCTGCTTCACCCATCTGTCCTGTCTCCATGTCTGTACTTCTCCAGAAGAGAAAATGGTCCCTTACCTCCATCAGTAGATTGTTTAAATTACATGATGTGGTTTCCATTAAAAAGCCATTTCTTCTGTTGTGAAATTATAATATCATTTATTTATATTTATATTTATTTATGTTTTTAATTATTTATATTTTTCAACAAATATTTACTGAATAAAAGCTATGCTCTAAAAAATGTTCAAGGCACTAAGGCTATGGCAATGAACAAAATGCACTTGCCTGCTCCCTACAGGGAGTCCAAATTTAGTGGAACAAATATTTGGACTAGTAATTCTAGAAATTTTATTATATGATAAGCATTATGAAAAGATAATATGTATTAGAATAGAAATATAATTGATTCATGAGAAATTAATGCATGTCAGGCAAAAAGATGGCTTTAAATGCAAAAAAAAAAATACTTTGGGGAACAAAATATAATGAATTGAGTTAGGATACAGGGACAGTTTACCAGGATTGAGCTTAATGTTCTGGATGTTGGTAGTGAGAAGCATTACCACTACGGTTCCAGGGAAGGTGGGGACAGGAACTCACCTGAGAGGAGGGCCAGCCTAAGAATTGCAGTGTAATTGTATATTAGGGTTGTGATATGGGTGAGGGGGGAGGACCTAATGTGAGGTGGAGAAGCTGGATCTGGGTGAGGGGTGAGGTGCTCCCATCCTCACCCATATCGCAACCCTAATATACAATTACAAAGCTGGATCTGGGTGATGAGGGAGCACCTCACATGAGGTGGAGAAGCTGGATCTGGGTGGGAGGAGCACCTTACATGAGATGGAGAAGCTGGGTCTGGGTGAGGGGGAGCACCTCATGTGAGGTGGAGAAGCTGGGTCTGGATGAAGGGGAGCACCTCACATGAGGTGGAGAAGCTGGGTCTGAGTGAGGGGGGAGCATCTCACGTGAGGTGGAGAAGCTGTGTCTGGGTGAGGGGGGAGCACTTCACATGAGGTGGAGAAGCTGGGGCTGAGTGAGGGGGGAGCACCTTACGTGAGATGGAGAAGCTGGGTCTGGGT
>CAUYON010206385.1:0-33052 GCA_963573935.1 Arctocebus calabarensis | reverse complement strand
AACGCCCCACACAACTCTCAGCTATTTTTAGAAATGGGGGGTGTCTGTGTCACTCTAGCTTAGGCTGGTCTCAAACCGGTGAGCTCAGGCAATCCGACTGCCTCGGCACGAGCCACGGTGCCCAGCCTCCATCCGAGCTTTGTATTCCTACATTTTTCCTATTCAGACTGCTCAAGAAAAACTCAAGAGAAACTATGACAATGTGATCTGAAGGGGCTTCTATAGCCTACCTCCCCCCTCCCCTCCCTTCCCATATTCTTAGTGAGTATTTTTCACTGACAGCACATCTCCATCCCAGACACTAAATTGTCAATGATTACCAGGGAATGTAGTCTAACCAAAACTATGAACTTTTAATAATAGAAAAATATTTCACAGTGCTTTAGTTAACTTAAATTAATTAAAATTAAATAAAGTTACACATTCAGTTCCTCGATCTCTCTAGCCATATCCCAAGAGCTCAATAGTCACATACAGATATTGGACAGCACAGGCCTAGCCATGGTTCTTTCTGTACACACACACACCCGCCAAACAACATTCATATACCCCAAATGGTCACTCATTCATTCAAAAACAATTTTTGTACATCTGCTCTGTGTCTGCATTGGGTATTCAGGAAATGAAAATGATGACCTGTCACTTGAGGAAATGAGTTTGAGACTACTCTGGGCAACACAGCAAGACCCCTTGTCTATAAAAATAAGAAAAACTAGCTGGTCATGTGATATCTGCCTGTAGTCTCAATTTCTCAGGAGGCTGAGGCAAGGGGATGTCTTTAGCCCGAGAGTTAAAGGCTACAGTGAGCTATGATTGTATTCCTGCATTCCAGCCTGGGTGAGAGAGTGAGACTTTGTCTCTAAGAAAAAAAAAGAGACTTACTTAATTTGGAAGGTCACTCAGTTTTTGTACCCCAGCAGTTCCAGATAATGAAACGATGTTATTAAAGCTTTTAGCCCCAATAATTAATCTAAACTTTATACGTAGCACAATATCTGACTCAAACACACCAATCAACATACGTTCCCTGATTAGTTTGATTCTACCATTTCACAGTTGTACCTATATAAAAAAAAAATCATTGTTAAAAAAACAAAGAAAGAAAGAAAATGATGACCTCATGGTCTTTGATCTCCAGGGGTTCAGAAGAATCAGGGAGAAGAAGGTGAATGCACATGCAAAGAATCACAACACGAGGTGCTCAGTTTTGAGTGGGCAAGGTTTACACAGAGTGCTTGAGAGCTCAGACAATGCTCAACTGCATTTGTTATTACTTTTATAATGACATTTATGCCCACAAGAATAAAGCTACTATATCTAAGTATTCGGCCTGCTTAGGGCTTTATACCCATTTCTATACGTAATCTTCACAACTCTGTGCCAGGTCCATACCCAGAATGTTATCATTGAGACTGCAGGTGAAGCTGAGGGTCAGCATGGTTACAAACATGTCCCAGGTCACAGAGTATTACACAGTAGTGTTGAGATGCAGGTATGGATTGTCATATCTGAGGCCTGTGCCAGTGTTTCCTATTAAACGTTGAGCATCCACACGAGGTAAAGAACATGTACAAGACTGCAAGGGATGGAAGGGTGGACAGAGTGTGTAAAATGCAGAGAAAGTGAGTTGGAAGAATTAACAGAGGCTACCTACGCAGGGTGGGGTAGTGGGGATGTGGGTGGAATGGGACTTTTGCTTTTTTCTCTCTAAATTTTTTAAATAGGATTTTTCCACAACAAGCATTTCCTAATGTTAAGCAAAGCAAAACAAAACAAAACCTGCAGTTGAAGAAGGCAAGGTATCAGACATTAAGAGTTTCAGTAAGCCCACTTGCATGCATACACATTAAAACATATTTGCATAAGTACAGCAGAATTAGCTAAGCATAGATTAAGCTATTTTTATAGTTTCTTTGGCTCTAAGCAATATGTGTCCTTGGACAGCTACACCACACTGAAAAAGATTCCATTCTGTAAACACTAATGAATCTGCTAAATTTGCAGGTCTGGTGGGTTGTGATCACTTGGCACGGTCTCTGGTATCTCTCAAAATAAGAGCCATTTCTTGGCACACAGGTGACTCTCTTTGTATCAATGAGTATAGCCCCATCTATCCTGCAGCCCCTAGCTTGTGACTTTCCTATTCAGACAGATACTTCCTCCCATGTGCTACCCCTGTGCCTGGAGAGCCCCCTGCTTGCACCCATTCCCCTACTCACTTGAGTGGGTACATGCGCATGGCCAAGGCCATGCCTGGAGTGTAGGACAGAAAAGCAGCCAGCAGTGTCTCCTCCAGGAGCCCAACTAACAGGATCTTGTTTCTGTGAAGAAACATTTATGGGCATGATGGACTTAGAGAGGAAAAGGCACAGGACAATGGCACGTCCCCATATACAGGCTTGGGGGGGGGTGTTGGGGCCATTTGGTGGGACTCTCACTTTAGCATGCCCTGCTGGAAGACAGAGTTGCGGCGGGTCTTGCAGATAATGAGGTCAGCCCACTGCACGATCACGATGCTGACAAAGAAGCCCGTTTGGCATGTGAACTCCACCACCTTGCGCTGCTCATAGGTCTAGGGGGAGGGCGGGCAGACAGGAGATATAGGTATCAAAGGTGTTTAGAGGGCTTGGCGCCCAACTGTGCTTGGCACAGTTGTTATGGTGCCAGCCACATGCACTGAGGCTGGCAGGTTTGAACCCTGCCTGGGTCAACTGAACAATGACAGCTGCAACAAAAAATAGCCAGGTGTTGTGGCGGGCACCTGTAGTCCCAGCTACTTGGGAGGTTGAGGCAAGAGAATCACTTAAGCCCAAGAGTTGGAGGTTGCTGTGAGCTGTGACACCACGGCACTCTACCCAGGGTGACATGGTGAGACTCTGTCAGAAAAAAAAAAAGAAAAAGAAAGAAAAAAAGAAGGTGTTTAGAGGCACTCTATAGGTTCCTCTCTCTCACAGCCTTCAGGACTGCGGGGCTGAGTTGGGTCCCCTCACTAGATGCCCACAAGCATTTTCCAGGTTGTCCTATGATTTGTTTATATGTCTCTCCTTACCTGACTGTGAGCTCCTCAAGGATAAGGATGTAATCATATTTATCTTTGTGTTTCCTCCCCATGCTAAGTTTAGTGAGTGGCCTGTGGCATGGCTCCATAAATATTTACCAGATTAATAAGAAGGGTGGTGCAGGAGAGGGTGTGCTTGGAGAGGAAGGCAGAATCAGAGGACAGAGGTCAGAAGGGAAGGTAGGGCCAGAGAGCAACATTAATACAAAGGGAAAGGAAGCCCTAAGGAGTGGTACCAGATAGGAGACATTTATTCATTCCTTTACATTTTATACACAGGAAACTTAGAGTCTCGTGGGAAAGATAAATATGCTATGTTGGTACAATAGATTATGAAAGAGAGATGACAGAGGCTATAGGAACACTGAAGAGGTGCATTTAAATTAGACTAGAGAAAAGGCTTATGTTTTAAAAGATGAAACAACATGTTCTTATGTAAGTTGCAGATCAAAGAAATTTGAAAATTTTTAGTAGGACTGCATGATAATGAAACCCTACACATCAAACTTCATGGAATGTGTTCAAAGTCGAACTTGGAGAGAAATACAGAGCCTTAAATGATTAGAAAACAAAGGCTGAGCATTAATGAGCCAAGTGTGGCACCAGGAACGAGATAAATCAGCAGCACGTTACTGTGCATCAGTCACACCCCCCGTCCTTACTTCAGTTGTCACAGTGCCACTCTCCAGAATTTCTTGAAGATTTTCGTTTCTGAATCACTGTTCCTCTGTCCTTGCTCTGACCTTGTTTTGTAGATTTAAAGATCCATGTCCATGATGCTTCCAATACCCTGGTCTCACAGTTCTTGATCTCCTTCCTCCAGTGATATTATTTGTCTTTTACTTTTCACTGGGCCACTTGCTGTCACTGTTAACCTCCAGATATTACCCTTTCCAAATACATGCACTTGCCTTGCAATTTTGATTTGAAGCCTCTCTCCTCTCTCCGTTTCCCCACTGTCTTTATCCTTACCTCTTACTCTAGTATCTCAATTCCAACACTCTTTGGATTCCTTTAGATTTATGATCCTTTCATGAGATATATTATGTGTTTGGTTATCTGTCTTACTTTCTGTGCCCAGGCCCATCCCTAACTAGAAATATGCTCTAGGAGAGCAGTAACTTAGTCATTTTTGTTCACTGCCATTTCCTCAGGTCTTAGAACAGTACCTGAGACATATAAGATGCGTGGTGAGTATTTGCTGAGTGAAGGAATGAATGGGGATCAGTGGATTAATGGTGGGATGGAATCAATGGAATAATGGGGCCATGGAGAAGGTGAGGGGCTGTCCTCATTTCTAGCAGTGTGCAGTGTCCTTTCCTGGGGGAGGGGATTCTGTATAGATTACCTGCAAATTACAATAGTGGAAGAGATGTGGATCCTGCCTTTATGGAGTTTATTCCTCAAGGCGACTGTTCTCAACATGTTTTTGTAATACCTCAAGATGTCTTAATTGTGCAAGGGGAATTCTTGTTACCTCAAACGATTTTTAATTACCTGTAATTTATTATAAATAAGCATGTGTCATGCTGCATCTTAGCAGCAGGGAGGAGGCACCAGGCTGTAAAACGAACAAGGGCTTGGGATGAGAGTTGAGGAGATGCTGGCAGATGCATGGTGATGAGAACCTGGGGTGCCACTGGGTCCTGGAGCAGTGTTGGCAGCTAAGAACACTGACATCTGATGGCCTCGTGAGGCTCAGTTAACAGAAGCCAAGTGTATATGAAGGGGCATCTTTCCAACAACTCATGTTTGAACATATTTTTGAGAAACCTGTAATCAACTTGGTTTGCAGATATCATAGTGAAGTGGGCAGGGATCAAGAGTCAGAATTCTGGTCCAGCTCTTCTAGGGATTCACTGTGGGACTCTGAGCATTCAGATTCCTCATATATAGAATGACGAGAATGGACTGTATGTCTTCTAGGGGTCCATAATTCTAGTAATAGTTGGTGTCATGTCTCCCACTGTTAGAAATAGGTTAGCAATGTTCGGAGATACAAAAAAATATACCCACTAAAATTATCGAACTCTGTTGGGGAGAGGGCTTCAGTTTGAGCCTTCCTTCCTTCCTTCCTTTCTTTCTTTCTTTCTTTCTTTCTTTTTTTTTTTTGTGAGGCAGTCTCTCTATGTCACCCTTGGTAGAGTAATGTGGAGTTATAACTCACAGCAACCTCAAACTCCTGAGCTTAAGTGATTGTCTTACCTCAGCCTCCCAAGTAGATGGAACTACAGGTGCCTGCCACAACTCCTAGCTACTTTTAGAGATGAGGTCTCGCTTTGGCTCAGGCTGGTCTCCAACCTGTGAGCTCAGGCAATCCACCCACCTCATCCTCCCAGAGTGCTAGGATTATAGGCATGAGCCACCATGCCTGGCTTCCTCATTTCCTTAGATATTAGAAAAGACGATCACTGCTGCGTGCAGTGGCTCATATCTGCGATGCCAGGATGGTGAACGCTTGAGATCAGGAGTTCAAGACCAGCCTGAGCAAGAGCATTTGCTGTCTCTACTAAAAATAGAAAAACTATCCAGGCATTGTGGCCGGGACTACAGGCACCTGCCATGACACCTGGCTATTTTTAGAGACGGGGGTCTCACTTCTCGCTCAGGCTGAGAGATTCTATCTTAAGAAAAAACTATGACAGACAGGCATCTTCTAGGTTTCAAAAGTTTGAAATGATGTGGAAGGGTTATACAAAGAAAACAGGTTTTCAGATTTTCAATGATATTTCAACTGTCACGGAGTGAGGGAATGTAACAGGAGAAGAGCCAGCATTTGTTTCTGGGGCAATCATGGTTAAATTCTGGAAAAACAGAAATCACAGAAAAGTTGATATGACAAAGACAAGCTCCAGGATCAAGGGAACCAAAGGGTCCTGGAAGGTAAGGATGGACAACGGACAGTAGAAATGAACAGAAATGAGGTTATTGGAAGCAAAGAGAGGACGATTGGCTGGTGTGACTGGAGCCCAAGTTCTATGCTAGAACGCTCACGCAGGGTCGGGGGTGAAGGCTCGGCTCTGTCCGTCTGGTGCCTCCCTCTCCCTCTTCACGTGTTTGCTAGGCCCACTCTTCCATTTCCCTTCCTCACTCTTCCTGGTCACTTTCTGCTGTCCCATCCCATGTTGCTCACCCACTGCTGCCCGTAGCTGTCCTCCAGGTCATTTAGGTTTCGATCTTCCCAGGGGAGGCGGATGCCCAGCAGGTCCATAGGCTTAAAACCATTCTCAGCCAGGATCACAAAGTAGGTGAAGAATCCAGCCACAGCCTGTATCATCCCTGTGAGCAAGACAGTCACGGGCAGGGTGGGGAAACCTGATTAAGAGAAGGGCTCCAGGCTCAGCACCCGGAGCACAGTGGTTACAGCGCCGGCCACATGCACCAAGACTGGCGGGTTCCAACCTGCTAAACAACGACAACTGCCATAACAACAACAAAAAATATAGCCAGGCATTGTGGTGGGAGCCTGTAGTCCCAGCTATCTGGGAGGCTGAGGTGAGAAAATCGCTTAAGCTCAAGAGTTTGAGGTTGCTGTGAGCTGTGATGCCACGGCACTCTACCGAGGGTGACATAGTGAGACTCTGTCTCAAATAAACAAACAAATAAATACATAAATAAATAAGAGAAGGGCTCCAAAAGGCAGACCATGGAAGGGGTGAGGGCTGGGGTTCTGGGATGTTTGAGGAACACGGCTGAAGAGTCTTGCCACCAGCCGTCTGACCTGTCCTTCCCAGGCGACTTGTCTCCAGACCCTGAAATTTGTTTCTAAACTCTAACCCAGAGTCATCTTTGAGTCACATCATCTTAAAATGAAAAAGGACTTTAGGGGCAACTTATTCCCTGTCTTTATTGAGTGCTGGACTCTGCTTCCTGCATTTCCTTTGGCATTCATTCACCAAGTCCTAACCGCTCCCATTTCTCCAATCTGCACCTTGCCTCTCCCTAGTCCACACCTCTGTCCCGCTGGACCATAGCAATAGCTGACATTAACATTTGCCTATGAATTGTGGCTCCACCCAACAATTCTATAGATAATAATTCTGACATTATTATCTATATTTCCCAAGTAGGACAGCTAGGCACAAAAACGCCTCCGTTATTGTGCAGTGCCACACAGATAATCAGGGCATACTTAAGATTCATGAGTCTTGGCTTGATGCCTGTGACTCAATGGGTTAAGGCACCAGCCACGTACACCTGAGCTGGTGGGTTCGAATCCAGCCTGGGCCCACCAAACCACAATGACGGCTGCAACCAAAAAAGGGCCGGGTGTTGTGGCGGGCGCCTGTAGTCCCAGCTACCTGGGAGGCAGAGGCAGGAGACTCGCTTGAGCCCAGGAATTGGAGGTTGCTGTGAGCTGTGATGCCACAGCACTCTATCCAGGGTGACAGCTTGAGGCTCTGTCTCAAAAAAAAAGATTCATGAGTCTTACTCCCAAATCCTTGCTTTTTTTTTTTTTTTTAATGCTGCCTATGCAGAGACTAAGGGCTCCACCAGCCTGGCTTATTCCCTCTTCTGTAGCCACTGCCTGTGAATTTCCCCTCTCCTCGGGTCTCCTACACCTGGCTAGTCGAAGCCCTATCCTCCAACACCAAGTTTAAGTCCTGTTTCCTACATGAAGTGTCTCTAACTGCTCATAATTGGTGACCCTGCTTCCTTTGTAGCCCCTGCATCATGTTCTGTCTATACTCGTTAGGCGCTTGGAGTTACTCTCGTTTTGTTTATGTTTGTTCCTTTTCTGCTGGACTCTAGGTCAAAGGCAGATCAGAGATCAGCAGTATTTCCAGCACTCAGTAGTTTGTTGTTGAGAAAAATCTGTCCCTGTCCTCCAAACTGAGATGGCTCAAATGGCCACTCCCCGCTCCCTCCACCCCTCATCCCTCCAGCCGCACCGATCTGTCCATAGGCCATGCCAATGAGACGCTCGTTCACCAGCTTATCCGTCTTTGGGTTCCGTGGGAGCCTCTTCATGATGTCGCTCTCAGCCGGCTCATAAGCCAAGGAGATGGCAGGGAGCTGGAGGACAAAGGGTGGGCATGGCAGGGATCGCGAAGTTGAGAAGGAAACTCAGCGGGAACTCCAGCTCTGCCCCTCTCCCTTGACACAGGTTTCCCCTACTCCTTAGTCCATATCCCAGCTTGGTCCTTACCATGTCGGTGCCCAGGTCTATGCAGAGGATAGTTATGGTGCCCAGAGGCAAGGGCACACTGAGGACGATGAATATCAGGAAGGGGCTGACCTCGGGGATATTGCTGGTCAGGGTGTAGGCGATGGATTTCTTCAGGTTGTCAAAGATCAGGCGGCCTAGGGTGGGGGATGGTCAACTTTTCGTGAGAAGCACTAAGAGAACACACCTCCCTCAAACCAACTCCTAGACAGAGAGGCCACTACAGAGAAATGTCACCATCCAGGGAAAGGGTCTGGATGTCCTAAAACCTTTGTAGTCCCAGTTTGGGCTCTAAGTTGTGTGACTTTTAATAAGAGCCAGGATTTATTAGCATGCTATGGCTGTGTACTATGTTCTGGGGTTCGACGTGGCTCATGTTATCTGACCTCTGAAAATTAAACACAGTTGGGTCTAGTTTAGTCCTGAGGTGTCTGAAAATGTCAGTACAAAAGCCTTTACAAGATTAAGGCTGTAATGGAAAGAGCCTGGACTTGAGAGAGGCTTGGGTTCAAATCTCATCTTCTGCCATAACTAGTTGTGACCTTAGACACCCTTCTGAGCTTCACTCCTGCTGTGCAAGATTGCTGAGTCCTTCCCTGATCACCTTTTCAAAGATTGTAATCTCTCCTGGCACTCCCTGCTTTATTTTTTTCTATCGCACTGATCTTCTTTTAACATACATAACATTTACCTATTTTATTGTGTCTCTCTGCTAGTAATTAAGTTATGAGAGGGCAGGGGCTTGTGTCTTTTACCTCCCTAACTCCTGTATCCTCAGCATCTAGCCTAGTGTCTTGTAATAGTCAGTGCAAAAGATAATTTAATCAAACTAAATGGACATAAAATACCAAGGAAATTGTTAGGAACATATTAGGTTTCAATAAAATGGTAACCAGTATTAAAATGTGGTTTGTTGTGTTTTAGTAAGATAGCTCCAGGCACAAAGCAGGGAGACTGGGATGCAAAGTTCTGGGGTTCTCCTGTTCCCCACTGGGCATTCTTTTTAGAATTCTCTGAGAAAGGAGGTGCTGAATTGGATTCATGCAGTCAATTCATAGATCAGGCTCCAATTGGCCCTTCTGTGTCACCATAATACAGGCACCAGGTTTAGAGGGCCCTCCTAAAGATTGTGGATCATGGAGCAGTCCCGGGGTAGCCTATATCTTGGAGCCTGCTGGAGACCTACTTGGACCCAGCAAAAGGACCAAGAGGATACTGTGCCACACCAGAGTCCCAGTCTCCCTGGTACATCTGGACTTTCCTCTGATCTCATAAAAAAAGGGTTGCAAATAGTCATGTTCTATGTACTAGCAGAATCTAATTTGAAAGATTTCATGTTATAGTGATTTTTTCCCCCAGTCTGAATAGCAGCAGTTCTCAACCTGTGGGTTGCAACCCCTTTGTGATAATGAAAATACATTGCAGCATTAGGAAGGTTGAGAACCACTGCTGTACAGGATCATGGAGATTGGATGATGGGCAAATGGGATGGGGGTAACGTACACCAACTCCCACCTGAGTCCCAGGTCCAAGTCCCACCTCTGGGCACCCCGCTTCCTCACCCTCCTCCACTCCTGTGACAATGGAGGCAAAGTTGTCATCCAGCAGGATCATGTCGGCCGCCTGCTTAGACACATCAGAGCCAGTGATGCCCATGGCAACACCAATGTCAGCCTTCTTCAGAGCAGGGGAGTCGTTCACTCCATCCCCTGTCACAGCCACGATGGCTCCCTAGGAAAGTCCAGACAAAGGAGTGAAAAAATTACAGTGACAACTTCAGAACTGGTCCCAAAAGTGTGTTTGATCTCAGCACCCCTAATTTCTTTTCCTTTTTTTTTGAGACAGAGTCTCATTATGTCACCCTCGGCAGAGTGCCATGTGGTCACAGCTCACAGCAACCTCAAACTCTTGGGCTTAAGCCATTCTCTTGCCTCAGCCTCCCAAGTAGCTGGGAAGTGCCTGCCACAATGCCTGGCTATTTTTGTTGTTATTGTTATTGTTGTTGCAGTTGTCATTGTTGTTTAGCTGGCCCAGGCCATATTCGAGCCACCAGCCTCAGGGCATGTGGCCGGTGCCATAACCACTGTGCTACGGGTGCTGAGCCTCCTCTAATTTCTTGATGTAGTTGTGTTTAATGGACTCTCTTTCTTTTCCTGCTCGCCCAAGATATTTGAACTATCAAGGAACCCCCAAACCGAGGGCCATCAAGGAGGTCCAAGATGGGATACTATCTGGAGGCTCTCTGGCTCCCACATGTTCCTCTGCTTGGTTTGGAGCAAGGCTAAGCCACATGATTCTGCCAGGTTCCCGGGGCTCCTTTGCCTTCCTTACCAGTCTCTGACACCCCTCTACAATGATAAGCTTCTGCTGAGGGGAAGTCCGAGCAAACACAATCTCAGGGTGGTCTAGGAGGATCTGGTCAAGCTGCTGCGAGTTTAAATTCTTCAGATCGGAGCCATGCACCACTATGGCTTTGGCAGCCCTGAGGGAAGAGAATTTCAACAGGATAGTTCTGAGTGTTGAGAATTCACCAGGGGTCCTGGTGCCAAACTTTACCATAATCTCCTCATTTCTTCTTTTAACCCAGTCTTCTTACTTGTACCTCAGCCTTATGCTGTCCCTAAATTGACACATCCCTTCCCTCTCCACTGTACTGACCATTCTTCTCTTTATTCTACCTCCTTCTCTGTCTTGCTTCCTTTATATACCCACTGTCATAGTCACTTGGTTATTTTCCTGTTATGTTTTAGTTTGTAATGTATAAACGCCACACATCCTGCTGCTGAAGGATCCTTACTAGAATTTTAGTAAGTGGGATCTGGGCGGGGCAGGCTGAGGATGGAAGAAGAATGGCCGTCCTGAGTTCTTTAGGGATCTCACCTGGGATCAACCTGGCTGACAGGGATCCTAAGCCGAGCAGCAATGTCCTCTACTGTCTCAGAATCTTCTGAGATGATGCCCACACCCTTGGCAATGGCCTTGGCTGTAATGGGATGATCTCCTGTAACCATGATCACCTGGGTTGGGAAGGGGAGGGAAGAGGAGCAGAATCACCTTCAGAGAGGGCCTGGACCCTTCATTGTTCTCCTCTAAGAACTAACAGACTGCTGCTGTCATTCACAAGGGTTTTAGGAGTGTATTCACAAGAACTGATGGCATGGTTCAAAAACTTTGCTCCCATGTCTTCAACCCTTGGGAGTGGGTCGAGACTATCAGACTATAAAACCTAGTATGATTAGGGTTCTAGATTTTCCAGGAACAAGTCAGAGATTGGCGTGTATTACTATATTCGGAATTTCATTTAATTGCTCCAGAAATGATTCTGCTTCCTTAAGCACAAAGACAGAAACACCTACACATAGAACAAGTGGTAAGAAGGGAATGTCTGGAATAATCCATCTGCCTGGCAAAATTTCATCTAGGCTCAGTGCATTCAAATCCTCACTCCACCTCTCTTCTTTCCACTACTTTATCCTTCCTTGTTTCAACTCATTTTTGGATATCTGCTACCAGGTTCTGTCCCATTCCTACACAAAGATCATGCACGTATGCTCTGTGCTTTCGTAGCATTCCATTTTTCCGTATTTCTGCATGCATCACTTCTCTGTTTGCTGACTGTTGGTCTCTCCCATGCTGGACTGAGAGCTCTGGAGTTTCTTGGCCTGTCACAGTGCTGAGTACATACGGAGCCACCGACAAATAATCATCAAGTGAAGGAAAGAAGGGATCACTTCCCTGAGTCCAGGATTCTCAAGTCTCCTCCCCACACAAAGCAATTTTGGAACCTTTTTCTGGAATGGCCATCAGAGCTGTTGTTGTATGAGGTCTGACAGGTTCATGAGCTCATCCTAGGGAAAGTGCTTTGAATCGTGGATTAGGTGGAGGCATCTGTGCAGAGCTTCCCGAGGGGCCTACCTTGAAGATAACCATCGTGTTGTTCAGCAGAGGCAGGTAGCACTTTTTCGGGGATGAATTCATGAACGTAATTGTCTGATCTCACAATGATACAGGTTGTCTCCCAGAAAAACTGCCAACAGTCACAGGTCTAATATAAACACAACCCCACCAGTGCGCGTCAAGTTCTCCTTAAAGCCTTGCAGTCTCTCTCTCCTCTAACCCAGCCTCCCTCTAGTCTGGGAGCCAGAACACACAGGTGGGCTAGAGTTCAAGGTAGGAATAGGAAAGGTGTCAACATTTGATCGGCAAAGACATGTCTGAGTCTCAGAATTCTATCTGGGAGACGTGGGATACGGAATAGCTCAGAATTTGGAGGAATTCTATTGCTGTCACCCATGAAGTTCAAGGCCCACCCTGACCAAAAAGGACTTTCCACTTCTAGGTTTGTTCTGCTGCTGAATTGCTCTCTTGGTGCATTTTGTTTTGGTTTCTAGTTTTTATTCCTAGACATGTACTTGTTAGGGCAGCTGCTCATGCCAAGTCAGGCCTGTCAGGGCTCCCCCGGGTCTTAGAGTCTTGTCCTCACTGTACCTGCTGCAGACTTCCCACCCACATGGCCTTCCTCTCATAGCCCGTCCCAGCAGTGACATCTTCCAGCACACTGCTGTTCCTCCTGTGGTCTGCAGACCAGCTGCATCGCATCACCAGGGAGCTTATTAAAAAGCCCGAAGCCCAGCATGCCCTAGACCTACTAAATCATCTGTATTTGTAAATAATAATAATAATTCCCTAAGGGATTCACATCCACATCGTTTTGAGAAGAACCATGTAAGACACGGGTTCTCAAATGTGTGAGTTCACTGGAATCTCCAGGAAAGTCTTTAAAAGTGAAGTTGCCCTGGGTCCCATCCCTAGAGTTTCTAATTAAATTGGTCTGGGATGTGACCTAGACATCTGATTGTTAGAGCTACCCTGGCGATTCTAATGTTCAATGCAAGAAGTCTAACTAGAGAGAAAACTTACTAGCAAGTATCTCATAAAAAAATTACAAGCCCAAGGAAGCAGAAATCAATTCAATGAAACCAAGGTTATTAAGCACCTACTCTGTTCAAGGCTGTCTGGTAGCCACTCCAACTTGTGACAGGTGGGGGCCTCTGGGGCGGGTAGGTAGGTATTTACCTTAATCCCTGCACTGCGACACTTGCTCACAGCATCGGGCACTGCAGCTCGGGGAGGGTCGATCATGGATATGAGGCCCACAAAGCAGAGGTTATCCATGGGAAAATTGATCTCATCTGTATTGAAATGGTATCCCTTGGAGAAACTGCTAGGCAGATTCAAGAAGCAAAATCCTGGAGAGAGACAGAGCGAGGGATCAGTAGTCCTTTTCCTGCTCATTCCAACACCTAGATTTTTCACTGCACACTTAACTAACACTTTGATATCATTCTTCCAAGGCGTCTTCCCCAGCCCCTTACCTAGCACACGCTCCCCCAGGCCCCCCAAGTCAAAGTAGGCGTTTTGGAATTCTTCCTTCATCTCGGCGTTCAGTGGGTACTCCTGCCCATCCAGAAGGATAGTGGAACAGAACTCCAAGATCCTCTCTGGAGCACCCTTCATCAGCAGCACGTGGGCATGGGAGCCACCCTCCCAAAGGTGGATGGACATCTGGGGAGAGAGAGGAGGTTTCGGTAGAACAGCAGGAAGGAGCAAGGGTCAGGGCAAAAAGCAAGGGCAAGGTTTTGAAGGTAAAATGACAAGTGATCTGTTTCTCACCCCTATTTCTTCTGTCCCCTACCACCAGCCAAACCTGACCCTACGTTGATCTCAGCCCTTCCTCCTTTCTAGGAGTCCCCAGCCTGGTATTATTTGCACAGGAAGCTCCATTATCTTCTCAGCCAGACTGGGAGCTCTGTGAGGGCAGAGCCGGGCACCCTCACCGTCCCCGCTTCTTCGCTGACCCGGTGGTGAGGGGACACCACCACTAGTGAGGCCCGTGGAGAAAGAGCAGAGTAGGCAGGGAAGGAAGCTTGAGAGTCTGAAGACCTGTGTTCAGAGGCCGGCAAGAAAGCTCTGCGTCCTCAGGTCAACCTGTTCAACCACGCTAAACCTCTGTTTCCTGGATAAAATGTGAAAGTTTTCGTCTTGCTTCCTTCATTGGGTTTTTATGAGAAATAGTAAAAAAAAAAAAAAAAACTTTGAAAACTATGAAGCAAAATCCAAAAATAGGTCAGTTATTCTAGTCTCTGGGCCACTGTCTCCTACAAGCGTGGGAAGTCCCCTAAGAGTGGCCAGCGAGTAAGGGCCTCCCTTGTAGGTGTGGCTGGAGAGCACATTCAGCAAGGGAACCTGAGGAGACACAGCCAGGAGAAAAACAGGCAGATTTTACGTTTTCTCCTGATCTCTAGTTTGTGAAAAGGAGCTCTCTCCAGGGTTCCTCTGGTGCCTGAAAGGAAATGCCCACCAGCCCCTGCCCTCCTACCTTGGGTACAAAATCAGCGCATTGGAAGGAACTGTGGGACCACAGAGGCCAGACTGCACTGCCCACAGGGAAAACAGGGTGGGAAACCAGTGTGCAGAAGGCGGGTACGTTTAAATCTTCCCGGTTATGTTCACAATATGCTTAAGCAATTAAGAGGAAAAACCTTAACTTGTTTAAGCTGTAAAAGGTCAAAAAATCTCAGTTTTCTGAGTGCTCCATAAATAATTTGTGGGATGAATGAAAGCTCTGGAAGGGTGTAGAAGTCCCACTTAAGTTGGTAAATTGGCTACAGAAAAATCACATCTTGATAGAAAATTGCAGATAAAAATGATAGCAGGAGAAATCCCCGGGAGCTGCCTGGACAGAGTATCTTCTTTGTTCCATTTCTGCCTCAGAGAGGGACAGAGACTCAACTCAGCAAGCCACAAATAGGCTACAGACATCCTTTGAAAAGATTGGAGTGCCTGCCTTCAGAGCAGCTAAAACATGCGCCTGACAGAGCAGGGTGGCCAGTGAGCTGACCTGTCACTCTTGGTGGACTGCCCAGGACAATTTTGCCGTTAGAACTGGATATATTCAGTAGGTCGGAAGAGGCACTGACATAGTCATTTTGGGGAAAGTCGCTATTTGTCGAATGTTCCAGCAAATGTGAATATGTTTTGCTTTTATTTTGAATCACATGGAGGGAGAGGTCCCTAACTCTTTCCAGTCAGAGACTTTGCTCCAGTCAAAGGTCCTGCCAAGCCACAAAATTCCTGTCTGGTTAGTGTGGCCACTGAGCATCAGAAAAAAACGGAAATAAGTTCACAGTTTGAGCCTAGAAGACTTATTTTATTATACTGACTAAAAACCAGTTGAGACAAAAAAGGATGAATCTGTTTAACTCTTACTTGCTCAGTCTTCAGTATGAAGGTATAGGTATAATTTGGTTTTTAAAACTGTAGATAGCTTGTGTTATTATGTGTTTTTAAGACAAAGAAATAAAACTGAGCTGGGCATGGTGGCAGGTGTTTGTAGTCCCAGCTACTTGGGAGGTTGAGGTAGAAGAATCATTTGAGACCAGCCTGGGCAATATGGAGAGACCCTGTCTCTAAAATACCCCAAACAAATAAAAAACTGGAATAACTTGAGAGTCTCATTTCCTCTGTTTCCCGTACCTGAATGCTTGGCCTTTTCGGTAGTGTGTGGATTTGGAGAAGCCACTCCCCTGGGCAAATCATGATTGCCCCCTGGAACTCAAACCTTACGTGATAGAACGTCAGTCATGGTAATACCCCTGTTTCCACTTTCTATTGTAATCCTTTTTTCGAAGTCTACTAGGATTCCCACTTGGGAGAGAAATACTCTCTTTCCTGTCTCCCTCATGGATTTCATTGATAGAGCCACCAAGTTCCCTCACTCAGCATTTCCCTTCCCTTGTCTACTGTCCCCTGGATAATGGATCAAAATGTTTCTGGGAAATGAAAAACGTAATGAACACAGTAGAGACTTCTGATCACCCACCTGATGGCAGCTGCTAGAACTACAGGCATGGAGTGAAAGGAAATACTTGATGGCTAATGAAATAGTGTCATGCAAATGAAACCCAATTCTGCAGAGGCAAGTCTCAGAGTAGACACAGAGGTGCCTCCTAACAGCTGCACATGACTTTAACGTGACTTTTACGAACAGGCCTCTGCTGCTTATGGACCTTTCAGAAAGCATTTTATGACTTGCTTTCTCTACAAGTGATGTAGGCTCGGATCCCTGCTTAGGGCCGAATGTCTCTTCCTTTATCACCTGTTTAACCTCCCTTCACCTGTTCGTCACTTTTTCTCTTTCTCTTTTTTTTCTTTGAGACAGAATGTTGCTTTGTCACTCCAGCCAGAGTGTGGTGATGCCATCATAGCTCACTGCAACCTCAAACTCCTGGGCTCAGAAGATCCTCCTGCCTCAGCCTCCCAAGTAGCTGGAACTACAGGCATGTGCCACTGTGCCTGGATAATTTTTCTATGTTTTTGTAGAGATGGCGGGGGGCAGGGGCCCCTTGCTATTTTGCTCAGGTTGGTCTTGAACCCGTAAGCTCAAGCAGTCCTTCCAAGTCAGCCTCCCAAAGCACTAAGATTATAGACACGAACCAGTGCACCTGCCTAGGACTTTCAAATGAGGCGAGCCTTCCTCTTAACTAGGACACTCGTTCTGTTAAACGATTCCACTGCTCAGAGGGGAAGCTGAAGGCAAAGGCAAAGCTCCCCTTTTCCCTGAGTGATGAGTCTATGCCCCACCACCATTCTCCTACCTCTGTTAGTTCTGTACCTGGTATTTGTTGGTAGAATTGAAGGGAATCTCTGCCACCTTCGGGTATTTTTCTCGCATCTCTGCCACAGAACCGTGGGACTGCTCGATGAATTTGAGGAGGGCTGACTCAGAGGCATCACCTGTTGTTGCCCTCTGCCAGGATAAGGTTTGTATAATGAGCTCCCGGGGCATGATACCTGGGCATGGGGCTTACCTGTGGCAACAAGGATGGGGGTGGGACAGGGAAGGGAGGGGTGCCTGGAGAAATCACTGAGCACCAGGAAAGGGAGTTTTTAGGAGGGGGCAGATTATACCCTGGACACCAGGCTACCCCTTCTCTCTCCTAGGCCTGACACCTTAGCCACAGGCAAGGTCTCCTGCTGAGGCTTAAAGTCAGCCCGATTGCAGAGGCCAGCGATTCTGGCCAGGATAAACCAGGTATCTGAGCCTTTGGCAAATGTTCTCCCTAGGGGGAAAGAATGGAAGAAGTGTGACATGAGGTAAGAGAGTTTAGAGCAAGGAATTATTCACAACCTGTTTCATACCCCAGACTTTACACAGGCAGCAGCATGTCTTTCCTCCACACTGCGCTTTTCTTTACTCTGCTTTCAGCCTCTTCTCTGCGTCTGGACTCACCATTCGCTCTCAGCTCACTTGCCACATGCACCAAACCCTCCACTCTTGTTCCACCAATACCACTGGTTACCAGTCTGTTCTTCGCTGGTGTCAGCCTCATACACGGCCCTATCGAACCATAAGTGAGAGACTGTCATGCGGTTCTGGGTGAGGGTGCCCGTCTTGTCCGAGCAGATGGTGGACGTGGAACCCAGCGTCTCCACCGCCTCCAGGTTCTTCACCAGGCAGTTCTTCCGTGCCATGCGCTTGGCTGTCAGGGTCAGGCATACCTAAAGCCAAGGGAAGAGAACACACAGAAGACACAGACTGTTTGCCTTTTGGAAAGTTGGTCATTTTTATTGCTATTTTAATTTTTTGTACTTATTTCCCTTTTGTTCCCACCTGCTCTTTAGAAATTCCATCTGTGGCTGTGGTAAAGGAAAATTAGAAAAGTGGTTTGGGTCTGTGCTTTATGGCAAGAGTTCCAAAAAGAACATATTCATTTACCAGAGGATGATCCTCCTCCTTCCCCCTAAAATGTTCCTCTCCCCCATTGTTCTGATTCAGCAGCTTCTTTTCTATTTAAGTTCAGGCCACACCATACAGACCAGATAGACCGTGTAGACAGCTAATTTCTGATTGTGCTATTAGATGCTGTATGTGGAGGGGGTTGTACCAGTAGTTTAAAAAAAGAATGGGGAGGAGATGATGATGCTGGGAAAGAATATAACAGCATTAAAAAGGACTTGAAAAATCATTTAAGCTGAAAGATTTTTCTTTCTTTCTTTCTTTTTTTTTCCTGAGACAGAGTTTCATTATGTCGCCCTCGGTAGAGTGCTGTGGCATCACAGCTCATAGTAACCTCAAACTCTTGGGCTTAAGCGATTCTCTTGCTTCAGCCTGCCAAGTAGCTGGGACTACAGGCGCCTGCCACAATGCCCGGCTATAAGAAAGATTTTTGATCATAAATTCAGTGTAAGCCAGGTATATGGCAAGGTTGTTTTAAAAGCTAATGAATTGTTGGGCTGTGATTATGTAAGTATGGAATTCTAATCATAGGACTCAGGGTTATAATTTATTTACTTAATGCCGTGGTGTCACAGATCACAGCTCACAGCTCACAGCAATCTCTTGGCTTAAGTGATTCTCTTGCCTTAGCTTCCCAAGTAGCTGGGATTACAGGTGCCTGCCACAACACCCAGCTATTTTTTTTTTTTTGTAATTGTTATTGTTATTTTATCAGGCCCAGACTGGGTTCAAACCCACCAGTCCCAGTGTATGTGGCTGGCACCCTAACGACTGAGCTACAGGCTGAGCCTGGTCCCAATGTTTTCATGTTAGTCCAAATGTACCCTGAACATTATTCTCATTTCTATTTTATGAAGAATATTGATAAACTGGAGCATATCCCAAACAGGTGATCAGTAAGGTAAGAAGTCTGAAGACCATGCCATGGGAAGAATGGCTAAGCAAAAAGGGATTGTTTTACCTTTCATCCAGAGAATTTAAGGGGACCATCAAATTTACTGGCTACCATCAAAAAGCTAATGGGGGCTTGGTGCCTGTGGCTCAACGGGCTAGGGTGCCAGCCACGTACACCTGAGCTGGCGAGTTCGAATCCAGCCCGGGACCGCCAAAACAACAATGATGGCTGCAACCAGAAAATGGCCAGGCATGGTGGTGGGCACCTGTAGTCCCAGCTACTTGGGGGGCAGAGACAGGGGACTCGCTTGAGCCCAGGAATTGGAGGTTGCTGTGAGCTGTGATGCCAAGGCACTCTATCCAGGGTGACAGCTTGAGGCTCTGTCTCAAAAAAAAAAACAAAAAAACTAATGGGTTAGTCCATAGAAGAGGGAGAATTAACTTATTTTAAGTTTCTTCAACTGGCAAAACTAGGACTAAGCAGGGTATCATATTTCTGCGTAACACAATGAAATAATGTAACAAGAGAAATTCGACAAAGAAATGAACTGGGACAAAAAGGGGTAGGCTTCCCATTACTAGAAATATAAAAATCATCTTGCATGGATTTTTTTTAGAGGATATTCAGCCTTTGGAGACTTCTGAAGTACTTTCCAGTCAAATTCTGTAATTCTGAATTAATTTTCCTCTATAAATTGGCAAATAAATTGAGGCCTGGAGATGTTAAGTGATTTGGATAAGAGATTAAGTGATTTCACCAGTCAGAACCAGAACTCACTCCTGGTGACTTATAATCCAGTTCTTTTTCCATTGAAACTTGTTTCCTTTCTCTTTGAGGAGAAAGAGAAGGCCCCAGAAAATATGGGCAGAGGAATCCAATGTAATATTGGGAGCTAAATTATTCCTGACACCCTAATACACATCAGGAATACTCTGCACTGAGATGCTAGTGATTTCATTTCCCTGGGATTCCCTGAGGCCACCTGCCCACCCGTCTACTTACAGTGACTGTGGCCAACAGCCCCTCAGGCACGTTGGCCACAATGATGCCAATAAGAAAAATGACCGCCTCCAGCCAGCTGTAGCCCAAAATAAGTGAGAGCCCAAAAAATGTGACACCAAGGAAGATGGCCACCATAGTGATCAGATGGATGAAGTGTTCGATCTCAGCAGCAATGGGGGTCTGGCCAACTGCCAGGCCTGATGTCAGGGTAGCAATTCGGCCCATCACCGTCGAGTCTCCTGTTGCAATGACAATACCCTGAGCTGAGCCTGTGGATGGAGGGAGAGGGACAATGTGACTTTGTGATATAATAAGACATGTATACATTGGTCTCTTCCCCCAGCTCTGGAAATACTTTGGGAGAGGGGTGGTAGGAGAATATTTTGTTTTCTTGTTTGTTCTTTGATGCAGATTCTCGACAAAGAGCTGCCAAGACCTTCATAATTCCTGGAGTGGTAGGAATGTCTGACACAGAACTCCTAAATCTCTGAGAGTTTCCTGTGTCACAGGAGAATCTTTGTTTTAGTGAGGTGACTCTTGGTTGGTTCCTTGGAGCCTCTTCCAAGCCCCTTCCCACATGCCTTGCTTGCCCTATGCATCTCTTCTGTCTGGCTGTCATTGGTACCCTTTGTAATATCATTTATGGCAATTGGGTAAGTGTAAGTAAAGTGTTACCCTGAGTTCCGTGAGCCACTCTAGCAAATTAGGGAAACCTGAGGAGGGGATGTGTGAGAACTCCGATTTACAGTTATCAGTCAGAAGTATAGGTTACAACCTGGGACTTGTGACTGATGTCTGAAGTTGGGGGCAGTCTTGTAGGACTGAGTCCTCAACCTGTGGGCTCTGATGCTATTTCCAGGTAGATCTGCAGTCCCAGCTCCAGGCCATGGGCCAGAACCAGTCTGTGGTCTACTAAGAATTGGAGGTGCAGGAGGTGAGCAACGGGTGAGTGAAGTTCATGTGTATTTACAGCCACTCCCCATTACTCACATCACCACCTTGGCTCTGCCTCCTGTCAGAACAGGGGCAGCACGAGACTCTCACAGGAGCCCTACTGGGAACTGCGCGTGGGAGGGGTCTAGGCTGTGATTCCTTATGAGAATCTAATGCCTGGTGATCTGAGGTAGAGATGTAAGGAGCTTAAATCATGCCAAAATCATCCCCACTCTCTTGTCCATGGAACAATTATCTTCCATGAAACTAGTCCCTGGTACCAAAAAGTCTGGGGACTGTTGAGGTAGATAGCATCTAAACTGAGTTGAATTTTGGAACACCCGGTTCATGTCTTCTGGAAAATTGGTTGTTAGTGTGGAGAAATCCTCTCACATGCTGGATGTAAGAGTTCTGTGTTCCGTGTGACTTTAGGGAAACAGAAAATAAAACTCTTTCTTTTTTTACCAGAGGTGGTCACTCAAGATTGCCAAGTCTGAGTTGGCAAGGCTGTTGGGTGTGGGTCCCACAAAGAGAAAGCTGTCAATGGTCAAAAACAAAGTGGAAACCCAAGGTCCTCTGGGAGGTCATGGTGTTCTGTTCTCCTTACATTTACTTTATACAAATAAAGATCTCCTAGTCTAGAAAAATCTCCGAAGAGATTTCACAGTTCTCCAGAGATACCCAATTTTGTTGCCTACTTGGCTTCACTGTCAAGAAGGCCTTCATTACACATGATCTAAATATCTTTTGTGGCTTGCGTATTTCCTACTTTGCCCTTGTTACCTGTCTGGTAGCGTCCTATGTTCATCTTCTAACATCTGCTCATCCTCTAACCCAGTAGTTCTCAACGAGAGGCATTTCTCACCCCACCCCCTGCTCCTGGCAACATTTGGCAATGTTTGGCGTCCCTTTTGGCTATCACAGCTGGGGTAGAGAGGGCTGCTACTGGCAACTGGTAGGTAGAGGCCAGAGATGCTGCTAAACAACCTACAGCATTCCTCGCCACCCCACCCCACCCAACAAAGACTTGTCCAGCTCCAAATGTCAGCGGTTCAGAAATCCTGCGTTAGCCTGAGCCCCCTCCCTGCCTTGCTGGCTGGAGTCAGTCTGACCTCTGCTGGGTAGCACAGGCCATAACAACTGGACTTCTGGGCCTGTCAGAGTCTTTCTTTTCTCTCCAGTGGTCCTTTCTTGGCACCACTCCTGAGTCGGAAGGGCAGCTGGAAAACATGCCTGGCTTTACACACATAGTCAGAAGTATAGGTCACAACCTGGGACTTGTGACTGATGTCTGAAGTTGGGGGCAGTCTTGTAGGATCGTGTCCTCAACCTATGGGATCTGATGCTATTTCCAGGTAGATCTGCAGTCCCAGCCCCAGGCCATGGACCAGAACCAGTCTGTGGCCTATTAGGAACTGGGCCACACAGCACCTTTATAACCACATGAAGCTAGCCACTTATTAGCACCTGAAATGAGGTGCAATACAAGATTCTTTGTTTAAAATAATTCTTCCTGCCTTACCACAATGATTGAAATTTCTACTATTAAAGTTACAGAATCAGTCAGAAAAGCAACATATTATAGAAATACCACTTATTCTAAAAGCAGAAAGACTCAGGGCTAGAAGTTCAACTTTCCAAATCTCTAGCTCTTTTCCCTTGGGCAAGTCACTTCACCTCCCTGGGACTCAGGCTTCCTCATCTTGAAAATGGGATGAAAGTACCCACAAAGGGGTAAGAATGAAAATGCTTTTAAAAGATCTTAGAGGAAGATTGGCCACCTATTAGGCACCGAATTATTAGTTTCTTTCTTCTTATCATTTAGATGAATTTAGGGTCTCCAGAAGGATTGATATGAAATTATACATGTGACCCAGGAGGGGCAGCTCTAATCTAAAAGCTCCCACCAACATCATACCACAGGGCATCTAGTGGTTCCCATTTCTAAGGTCAGCTTCAGCTAAATGAGTCTGAGAGCACGGTCCTACTCATATGGCAGATGGGTCAGGTCAATGTTTTTGTGGACAAGGAATTCTGGAGAGGTTCACAGTATGAAGCACCCCATAGATGAGCTTCAAACTGGTTACCACAGACATTCACTGGGCCTGGTGGAAAGATGATACAAAAATACTTGCCAGATGCTGAAGGGTTTCATATTTTTGGTGGGATGGGAAGATAAGTAGAGTGTATGGTGCTATCTATTCCTATTTTTTTGCCATGGTTTAGTCTAGTTCTTCTTCTTCTTTTTCTTTTTTTTTGAGACAAAGTCTCACTCTTTGACCCTGGGTAGAGTACCATGGCATCCTCATAGCTCACAGCAACCTCAAACTCTTGGGCTCGAGTAATCCTCTTGCTTCAGACTCCGGAGTAGCTGAGACTACAGGTGCCTGCTACAATGCCTGGCTAGCTTTTCTATTTTGAGTAGAGACAGGGTCTCACTCTTGCTCAGGCTTAATCTAGTTCTTCATTTTTATTCCTTCTGTTACAACTTCCTCGAGCTTGGAGACAGGTTATTCCCTTTATGTCTAAAGATGGGATGGTTTGATGTCAACATGGAAAGGTTAAGAAGGCTGAGCATCCCATATCACACACTGGCTCCTTCATATACCTTCCCACTATTGCCAGAGAACAGCTTAGGCTCCATTGATGATGCATGTAAGAACCCAACGAGAGAAGTTTGAAACACAGCCTTGTCAAGGTCCATAGTGATGAGAGTTGGGAGGCAAAGGTAAAGGTTAAAAGTTATGCGACTAATCTGTAAATTGCAGAATAATTCCTCAGTTCAATAGTCAAGAGCTCCTTTAACATACTCCCACTCTCTTGGCCAAGTCTTGGCTTCTACTCATCTTCTACACACCCCTTTCCACCTAAACAGACCCTTCTTTGGTGCAATGCCTCCAAACACTTTCCCTCTATCCCCCATCTGAAGATTATACTTAGCCATTGAAAAACTTACTTTGGAAGGGCAAAATCAGGGCAGAATTTCTTCCTAAAACCTAATATAGGAATCTAGTGTCTTTGGAGATAACTCATTAACTTGCATCTTTCTATCCGGTCAAGGTTTAAAAACTTATTTTAATATGTATATTTTATTTTCCAACTAGATTCTTCCTGATAGTCTATTCAGTCTTAACATTACTTTTATCCTTTAAGGCTTTTTCAAATTAAATACTTAATTACCAGAGAGGTCATGAGCGATCTTTTGGTGCAGAGGCGGGACTGTGGGAAGAGCATGGGCTTTGAAGACAGACCTACATTAATATTCTTGACCTTCCCCTTTTTCTATTGAGTTGGACTCCTGGGCATCGCACTTAATTTCTCTGAACCTGAGTCTTTCAGATGTAAAACAGGGTTAATAGCTGCTATATACCATTGTGAGATTCAGAGAGATAATATCTAGAACATTTGACACATACTATGCATTTAATAAAAAATAGGTATTTCTAAATACCCAAACATTGATTCTTAAGCATGAATAATGGTTTTTCAAGTGTGTTCCAGGTAGTCTTTAGGCTTCCTTAAAGCAAAAGGGCAAAACAGAGATTGACATAATGATATTGAGTCCCTTGTATTCAGTTTTTTTTCTTTTCATCAGTTTTGTTTGTTTGTTTCTAGAGACAGAGTCTCACTCCAGAGGCAAGAGTGCAGTGACGTAATCAGAGCTCACTGCAGCCTCAAACTCCTGGGCACAAGTGATCCTCCCACCTCAGTCTCCTAAGAAGTTGGGACTACAGGTGCGTACTACTACACCTGGGTTTTTTTATTTTACTTTTTGTAGAGACCAGGTCTCACTATGTTGCCCAGGCTGGTCTTGAACTCCTGGCTTCACGTGATCCTCCCAGTTGACCTCTAAAGCATTAGGATTACAGGTGTTAGCCATTACATCTGGCCCCTTGATACCATTTTGGCCAGAAGTACCTCTCCATTAATGGATGTTCTAAGTTCTAGGAGTAAAGCAAAGTTTGAGTGGCAAAAATTAAGTGGCACCTCTGGTAACTCAAATTTCCAATGCCAGTATCCTCTCTTGGAGAGAGGAATGAGTATGTCTGTGCTATTTTCAGCTCACAGAGCAGAGTCCATTTACTATCTGGAATAATAGTTAACAATTATAGGTCACATGCAGTGTATTAGGCCTGTGCTGAACATTTTATACACGTATTATCTCGATTCACACAAAAATCTATGGAGTAACAACTTTGGTATCATCATTGTGTAAATGTGGAAATGGTGGCTTTGACCTTTCACCAAATGTCATACAGCTCATGGGTTATGGAGAATTTAGCTTTTACTTACCCCACTAGCTTTAGAAGATAGTTACTGAAATTTTTTTGTTTTGGTCTCTACTTTGGAATCTATGCTACTTAGGATGCGATATTCACCTTCCACACAGTTGGTGGAAAAGAAGCAGATGTTTCGTGTCTCCAGAGGGTTTTCATGGGTGAAATCAGGGGAGCGGTTCTGGGGTTCTGACTCCCCAGTCAAGGATGAGTTGTCTACCTGGGATGGGAAAGAGGATGAGTTGTAAGGTGAGCATGGGAAAAAAGGCAGATTCGTTTATAAAGACAACGTATCTGACAACACCATCACTGTCATACAGAGCAAAACCAATTTATACACTATCATCTTGACTCTAGCAAATCTGCACTTGTAACTTCTCTAAATTTTGAGTAGGTCCCTACAAGCCCATGCTTGGCCTCTCCCCATAGCTGTCCACATATCCTCACCTTACATCCTTGCGAAGAGATAATCCGGAGGTCAGCAGGAATTCGGTCTCCACCCTTCACTTCTACCAGATCTCCCAACACCACCTCTTGTACGTTAATCTGTATCTTCTCTCCTCCACGAATTACTAGAGCTTGCTATGGGAGGATAGAGCAGAGTCATTTCCAACACTTTCTTCTTTCCCCATCCAACTCGTAGCCTGAAACCTCTTATTCTTGGTCTCCTTCGTTCTTACTCCCTTTTCTTATTGTCACTCGTCACAACATTCTTGAAGGTGTCTTTGGTAGACTGCAAATTCCTACCATAGATGTCTGTTGGGCTCTTTGTGCTGTGACATTGATGTTCAGATTAAAAGGTGGGGTCTATCTCTCCAACTCTAACACTGAGCTTGGCCATGTGACTTGCTTTGGACCATAGAACATTAGCAAATGTGATGCAAGCAGAGGCTTAAAAAGTGCTTTCATGTTGAAATTGCCCTGTTGTTTTTGGGAACCTCTGTGCCACTGTATGAACAAGGCTGAGCTGGCTTCCTGGGAGAAGAGAGATGAGGAAAAGAAGGCCTCAGCTGTCCTAGCCATCTCAGCTAAGGCCGTACACCTGTGAATGAAGTTGTCTCAGACCATCTAGCACCAATTGAGCTCAGCCCAGACCAGAACAGCCCAGCCAGAGTATTATGAAAAATAGAATGTTTGTTTTCAGCTACTCAGTTTTGAGGTGTTTGTTAGGCAGCAAAAACTAACTGATAATTTTTAAGATCCTCGTTTAAAACTATCAAAGTACTTTGCTCCCAAACTCCTACCTAAGAATGGAATTAGGCTACTTTGATACCAAAGAGGGAAGAACATTCTGGGCTATGATGCTAAAACATGATCATTATCATTGGGAAACTTTGGAGCACACTCCTTTCAAAGTCTGCAGCCTCAGGACCCCCTATACGGTCTTATTTTTTCCAGGTACTTTTAAAAACCTTTTAATTTGAAAATAATTTTTAAACTTTCAGAAAAGCTGCAAGAATAAATATAGTACCAACAACACCTGTATAACCTCTACTCAGACTCACCTATTAACATTTTACTCTTCTTGTTTTATCATTTTTTCCTTGTCTCTATGTGTGTGTGTGTATATTTTTCCTGAACTATTTAAAAATAAGTTACACACATCATGATCTCTTTTCCTAAAATACTTCAATGCACATTTCCTGAGCATTAAGATATTCTCTTAACTATCATATAGTTACCAATTTCAGGAAGTTTTTCTTTTTCTTTGCAATTTGGCCGGGGCCAAGTTTGAACCTGCCACCCTCGGTTTATGGGGTCAGTGCCCTACTTACTGAGCCACAGGTGCCTCCCTCAGTGAATTTTTCATTGATATAATACTTTAATCTACTGTTCGTATTCCAGTTTTGTCAACTGACCCCACTACATTCTTTACAGCATTATTTTCTCCTCTGACACAGAATCAGGTCTAGGGCCAGATACTACATTTAGTTTCCATGTCTCCTCATTCTCCTTTATTCTGGAACATTCCCACAGCTATTTTTTGCCTTTAATGTCATTGACATTAGAAGAAGCTAGCCTCTCCACCAACACCTGCATTTTTTAAAAATAGAATGTTCTCATTTGAGGTTTGTCTGGTGTTTCCTCATTAGATTTAGACTGTACTTGCTAGCCCAGATGACTTCATAGGTTATGTTGTGTCTTTCTCAGGGTCTCAACTTTTTTTTTTTTTTTGCAGTTTTTTTTTTTTTGGCCGGGGCTGGTCTTGAACCTGCCACCTCTGGCATATGGGGCCAGCACCCTATTCCTTTGAGCCACAGGGGCTGCCCAGGGTCTCAACTTTTATAGCACTTTGAAGGCCTTATCACCAGCCTCACTGAGCTCACTCATTGTACAATGTACTTCTTCAGGGGACTTCATAGTTGTGTGTGTGGCCACATTCAACACCTCCTCTCACTAGATCCTCCCTCACCAATCCTACCTGTGGCACCATGTTCTTAAAAGATTCCATGATCTTGGAGCTCTTGGACTCCTGGTAGTAGGAAAAACAGCCGGTGATGATCACCACCATGGCTAATACAAAGCCCAGGTACAGCTAGGGTAGGGAAAGAAAGAATTCATCAATGGGTCCATCTCTTCCCCTTCATCCTAAGAAAATAGTTGGCAAGAATAAGAGCAGTTTCTCCAGGTGTAAGAGACCACAGGGCTGAATTGGAGAGCAGAATCTGAGACTGGGCCAGCACACTTGGCTTCTTGGTGAAGGAACCCTGAGCTATGGTGAGCACTCAGCAAAATCCCAGGTCAGAGAAGACCTGTATCTTTCTCTTCAGGAAGGATATTCATGTGGTGGGGAGCAGATGGTGAGGGAAGCTGGGAGGAAGGAGATGAAGAAGTTAAAATTGTGGGGAAGAGAAAGGGACTACAAAATACTTTGATCCTCAATTGGAAAGATCATCAAAGGACAGAAAGTTTTTTGGGGGAAATTCTATACGCCAGGAAACTGAACCAAAAGTTTTCTAGACAAAAGGAAAGGGGACCCAGGAGGGACCAAGGGTTCCCTTAGAAAGTGCTGGGAGTATTAGGGATTTTAGGCAGAGGACTGCTGAACAGAAGACAAACAAGGGCTGACACAAGACTGGGCTGGCCAGTATTAGTTGAACAGACTCACATTGTCTTTCGTAGAGTCCTTATGGAAATGTAGCTGGACCCCATAGGCCAGGAAGCAGAGAATGGCCCCAGTCCATAAGAGGAGGGAGAAGCCGCCAAACAGTTGTTTACAGAATTTGACCCATTCTGGAGTGGTGGGAGGTGGCGTAAGTGCATTGGGTCCATCTCTAATCAGGATTTCCTTTGCTTTTTGGGGGTTAAGGCCCTGTGTGGAGAAAAAAGAGGGATGGAGAGAGAGCTATGAAAAGAGAGGCAGCTGTAGCAAAGGTAACTTACCATTTACAGCCCCAACATGAGTCTAGGGACCAAAGAAGCTCTAAGAAGGTCTGGAAGTTCTTCCTAGATGAGGTAGGATTTGAAAATTTGATTTATAGAAGAGATATCATTTAGCATATTTAAATAGAAAAATTTTTTTTATATAATTTATGGATTGATACATCAACCTTTTTGAACTTGAGCAGGTGTCTTGAGGCCTAGTACTGTGCTAAGATGCTGAGGCTACCAACATGAATAAGAATGATCTCTATCCTAGGAACCTCTGGTGGGGAGACAAATACATACAGATAATTATATTGTGCAGGGCCCAAGTAATGATGAAATATCATACATAATGTTGATAACATATTGACACCTGCACTTTGACTCTCCAACTTGGAATAAGATCTAGTGTCCGGTAGCATAAGAAGGATGACTATACTCAGCAATAATTTATTGTATATTTCAAAACAACTAGAGGAGCGGATTTGGAATGTTACCAACACAAAGAAATGATAAGGTGGGATGATACCTTACTTTGATCACCACACACTATGCTTATGTCAAAATATCACATCTACCTCATAAATACATATAATAATTATGTATCCATAAAAATTTTCAAAGAAATAGGCTGGGTGCAATGACTTGCACCTATAATCTCAGCACTTTGGGAGGCTAAATTGAGAGGATTGATGAGGCCAGGAGTTCAAGACCAGCCTTGGCAATATAGTGGGATATCACCTGTACAATTACAACAAAAGAAAAGAAACCAGGTACAGTGGCTCACACCTATAATCTTAGCACTCTGGGAGGCCAAGGAGAGTGGATCGCTTGAGCTAAGGAGTTCCAGACTAGCCTGGAGCAAGAGCAAGATCCTATCTGTATTAAAAATGGAAAATTAGGCTCGGCGCCTGTGGCTCAACGGGCTAAGGTGCCAGCCATGTACACCTGAGCTGGTGGGTTCGAATCTAGCCCAGGCCCACCAAAACAACAATTGCAACCAAAAAATGGCCGGGCATTGTGGCGGGCACCTGTAGTCCCAGCTACTTGGGAGGCAGAGGCAGGAGACTCTCTAGAGCCCAGGAATTGGAAGTTGCTGTGAGGTGTGATGCCAAGGCACTCTCTCTAGGGTGATAGCTTGAGGCTCTGTCTCAAAAAATAAAAATAAAAATAAAAATAAAAAAGGAAAATTAGCCAGGTGTAGTGATGCATGCCTGTAGTCCCAGTTATTTGGGCCGCTGAGGCAGGAAAATCACTTAAGCCCAGTAGTCTGAGGTTGCTGTGAGCAACCAGGGCACTCTAGCCTGGGGCAACAGAGTGAGACTTTGTTTCCAAAAAAAAAAGGAAAGAAAGAAAGAAAAAAACAGCTAAAGACTTGAATTTGTAGATTCTCATTCTAGTCTTGTGCACAGCTTAGGTATTTATTCCTTTAAATGAAATTGATAGCAGAATAAAACCTACCAATCTGGCCACTCCCCAACCTCCCCCTGAAACATCCAGGGTCATAAGACTCTTTTGGGGGGGTCTCAAGCTCAGTTTTCCTACTCCACTAAACCATTTGTTCTTTATCATTCTCATTCTCTTAAGAGTATAAGGTGGAATTGTCCATTACATAATCCAATATTCCAACAGATTCAACACAGAAAAATACAAGAATCCAGCTATCTTCTATAAAAAATCTGGATCTTAAAGAGGTTTGCAAAAGTGCAAGATGCTTGGCTTGGTGCCTGTAGCTCAGCAGCTAGGGCTCCAGCCACATACACTAGAGCTGGCGGTTTCGAATCCAGCCGGAGCCTGCCAAATAACAATGACAACTACAACCAAAAAATAGCTGGGCATTGTGGTGGGTGCCTATAGTCCTAGCTACTTGGGGGGCTGAGGCAGAGAATCACTTAAGCCTAAGAGTTTGAGGTTGTGTGAGCTGTGATGCCACGGCACTCTACTGAGGGCGACATGGTGAGACTATCTAAAAAAAAAAGGAAAAGGTGCAAGATGCCATTAAATTTTTTGTTTTTAAAAATATGGTTATCTGTCAAAAATATTATTTATGCTAAAATATAAGGGATTTATTCTTATTATTTTTATTTAAAAAAATTTATTATTATTATTATTTTTGAGACAGAGTCTCACTATGTTGCTCTCAGTAGAGTGCTATGGCATCATAGCTCACAGCAACCTCAAACTCCTGGGCTCAAGTGATTCTCTGGTCTCAGCCTCCCGAGTAGCTGGGACTACAGGTGCCCACCACAATGCACAGTTATTTTCAGAGATGGGGTCTCGTTCTTCCTTAGGTTGGTCTCAAACTGCTCAACTCAAGCAGTCCACCCGTCTTGACATCCCAAAGTGCTGGGATTACAAGTGTGAGCCTAATCTCATTATTTTTAAACAAATTGTGAAATACTTTTCAAATGTCTCTATTGTAATTTTTAATATGGTAAATATGGATAGATGTAAACTACATAAGTGAAAGCTCTTTTGGATCCTTAATAAATAGTGAATGTCAAGGGTCCTAATGATAAGAAGCTAGAGAAGCATTGCCTTATACCATTCTTATCTCTTATCTCCTTCTAAACTTTCTTTGGGGTGGTTACCATTATCGTCTTTCTCTAGGTAATGTTCTGTGGAACTTGGCCAGGGAGGGGGAGGAGGCAAAACTTTGGGCTGGAAGTTAGGGGGCTTGAGTTCTACCTCTACTTTTTGTTAATATATACTTTTTGTTTATATATTTTTAAATTTCAAATCAATATGAGGGTACATTGTTTTCAGTTCTAAGATAAAGTTGAAGTTGTAGTTGAGCCCTTCACCCAGGGGGGCGTGCTGAGCACCCTCACACTGTGCATATTAGGTGAGATCACCTACGCTGGTCACCCTCCCTCTTTCTTCCTCTCCTCTCCCACCTCTCCCCTCCCCCTGGATAGACTTTATTTGTTTTTCTTTCAGGTGGGCATGTAGTTGCTTATATATTGGTTTCATATTAGTGTATTGAGTATATTGGATACTCCCCCCCACCCCCCCATTTTTGAGATACTTTACTAAGAAGACTGTGTTTCAGCTCAACTTTTGTCCTGGCAGCCTCAAAGTCAGAGCTGGAGACCCTCTGCCTCCCTCAGAAAGTTCCTTACTCACCTTTGTCAGGTCCACGGAATACTTGGCACTCAGCTCTTCCAAGGTTAACTTGTGATCATCCTGTGGGGACAGTAGAGTCATTGAGGTGGTGACCCCTCTATGATCAGCTGACCCACCGCCTTCTTGAAGTGGTGACCCCAGGTCAATTCCAGGGAGGGAGAAACATCCTGGAGAAGGGGGATGGCTGTGGCCTGAGTGGTTAATTCTCAAGGGAAGAAGTTAAAAGAAATTTAAGCTGAAGGCTGAGGAGTGTTTTCAGAGGGCAACTTGTCAGCACCCATTTTGGGTGTTCTTACCATGACCACTTCCTTCTTCAGTTCCTCTAAATCTCTCTTTTTTTTCGTCTTCATCTTTTTGTTCTTACTAGATTTGGGCCCCCTTTTAGATCTTGGGCTTGGGTTTTGCTCACGAGGAGTCACCGTCCCTTTTTTCTGCCCACGCCCCATACTTATCCTGGATATAGCTGACCCAGCTCAAGTGGTGGGAAGAAAGCCAGGAGGGTGGAGGGGAGAGGGCGAAGAGAGGGAGGCAGGGCTGTGGGTACAGACAGAGACAGAGGGAGTCAAGTGCGAGAGGCAGGGAAAGGGGGAGGAGGAGGAGGAAGAATCTGGAGTGAGAAGTGAGAGATGAGAAGAGCCTGGGGCTGGGAGTCTGGAGGGGGTGAAGAAGTGAGGAGGAGATGAGGAGTGAAGAGCAGGGCCTCAGGAAGTGAGGGGAAGGCTGCCTAAATGATGAAGATGCCACGGAGTACTGGCAGGTGGGAATATGGTGGGAGTGAGGAAGCAGAGCGAGTGTCAGGGGCACTGGGAGCCCCCCAGCCCCAGGCCCTGTGATTGCCATGGCGACCACCCTCATCTGGCCTCACAAAGGCCTCTTGCAAGTTCTAACCAAGCATCCAGAATTCTCAGCCTTTGGGTTTTGAGGGTGACCACAGCAGGCTCTGCTACAGAGATTGTCCCTTTGAGGCAAAACTACAACAAAGCCCTCATGTAGTCCTGTGGTCTTCTGAGGCTTAGAGCTATACCAGATAGCTGACAAAAAATAAAGCCAGGTACTGTGTGTGTGTGCCGGTTAGTGAGGCACATCTCTCCACCAATGTTGAGTTAGATCACGTTTTAGGCGATCAGTTAGCAGAATAGAATAGATAAGATCTTGGGCTTTTTTTGTTGTTGTTAAATCATAGCTGTGTACATTAATGCAATCATGGGATGCAGTATGCTGGTTTCATATACAATCTGAAATACTATCAAACTGGTTAATATAGCCTTCATGGCATTTTCTTAGTTATTGTGTAAAGACCTTTATATTCTGCATTCAGTAAGTTTCACCTGTACCCTTCTAAGAGGCACTGTAGGTGTGGTCCCACCAATTACCCTCCCTAGATCTTGGGCTTTTGGATCAGTCCTGGGTTTGAGTCCTAACTGCTCAG
>CAUYON010206381.1:0-12100 GCA_963573935.1 Arctocebus calabarensis | reverse complement strand
ATACGGATCAAAAATGTTTTCATATAGTAAACGAGAAAATATCATGAACGGTATGTCAATCAGGTTGATAAAATATCTCAGATTGCATGTGAAGCCCCCACACTGTACCCTATGGTTGAACTAATGTACACAGCTATGATTCAATAAAAAAAAAATAAATAAATAAAAGAAAGCAATACTATTGGATAACATGAAATTGAGAAAAAAAATATTATTGTTAAAAATCCAGGGAGATTTGTTTCACCTTATGAATCTATTGAAACATTTCAGTAGAAAACAGGTTAATTGATTAGAACTTCTGTTAGCAAAAATTTTTGTAATTTAAATATATTGAGTATAAAAGATATATTTTGTCAAAATTTACTTATAGCTTATCTACCAAACCTCAAATTCTATAAAATTTCAAAAGTTGTAAATCCATAGGTATGTAAAGGCATAAAAGCAGACCTTAAGATTTTTTATTTTTTTGAGGCAGAGTTTCACTTTGTTTCCTTGGGTAGAGTGCCCTGGTATTGTAGCTCACAAGCAACCTTAAACTCTTGGGCTCAAGAAACCCTCTTGTCTCAATTTTTCATTTTTAGTAGAGACAGGGTCTTACTCTTGCTCAGGCTGGTCTTGAACTTAAGAGCTTAAGCAATCCACCTGCCTTGGCCTGTCAAAGTAATAGGATTATAGGTGTGAGCCACCACACCTAGCCTTAAGATTTTTAAATTGTTTCCTATACTTTCTGTTCTCAGATTTATGTAGGTGATATTATAATATAGTAATAGTAATATAATATAGTCAGTATTCTTGACTATAATTTAACAGAAATTGTTGTTATAAGGTTGAGTTACTAGATATAGACAAGGTGGTGAATGGTTACAGAAATAACTTCAAATTTGATATTTTTGACATGTAATGATTTTATAGAGTAGAGGAAAAGAGTAAGAATTAAATCCTTTAAGAGTCAAATGGTAAGCAGAGTAATTTTTTTTCAAAGTCGTTCATGTCCTACTCCTGGAAACTGATGAATATTATTTCACGTGCTAAAGGTACTTTGCATGTGTGATTGAGTTAAAGATCATGAAATGGGCAGATTACCCTGGATTATCCAGGTGGGCCCACTGTAACCTAGAAGAGGGACACAGGAGTGTCAGAGACCAAGAGCAATTTGAAGATGCTCTGCTGGGTGACTTTATGATGGAGGAAGGGCCCACAGGCTAAAGAAGGCAGGTGGTCTCTAGAAGAAAAGGCAAGGAAATGGATTCTCCCATAGAGTTTCCAGAAGGAAACATCTTGTCTTTAGTTCAATGAGATCCATTGCAGACTTCCGTCATCTTTAAGTATAAGCTAAGAAATTTGTGTTGTTTTAAGCCATTAAGTTTGTGGCAATTTGTTACAGCAACAATTGGGGACTGATATAGTCAGGTGTTAAGTTGGTCGCAGGTATAACTGTATTTTTGATTTGGAAGATTAAAATCTGCTTGTGATCATTTCCCAGACTGCTAATTCAAAGGTTTCATGAAATGTAGAAACATATAGTAATCTTTAGACTCAGGATTTACTGAAGCCACTGAAATTCATCATCTAGGAGGTATTGGGCAAATTCAAAGTACTTTTTATCAAAATTAGTCATAATTATATTAGTAGATGAAAATAAAGCCAGAATTTAAATCATTCTGCAAAGGATAAATATTTAACTTCAACATTTCTTCAAATTAAATCTTATTTCTAAAAAAAAAAAAAAAAATCACTTCCTGAATTATTAGTCCTTGACATTGAAGGACTCACTGGAAACCTTGTAATGAAGCAGACCTGACTAACTTTGTGCTGGGGTTACCAGAAGAATGCTGGGATCAATTGCTAGGGAAAGCCAGCCATCTGGCTGGAAGGCTCATCTGCAGAGCAGAAAAAGCTGACAACCATGGGGTGCTTCCTCTCTGAAGTCCAAACAAATATGAAGAGGCTATTTTTGGCTAAAGGAGCTCTTTCCTAGAACATTTACTTAGGTTTCCATTTCCCCATGGTGATTACGTGTTATTTCTCTTCTATTGTCAGGAGAAAATGAGTATTTTGAGGTCGTATGATGTTGAGAGTGTTGGTACCACTTGTCATCTGTTGGAAAGATGAGACCAGCGTCTGCTATGGTTGTAGATCTGCATCAAAATAATCATACAGTACTTGGGTACAGTGCATTCTGCTTCTTCTATTAATCCTTGGGTGGTGCTTAGGTTAACAAAATGTGTACTTCCTTTGTTTTCCTAGTAGCTTTCACTTGGAGAGCTCAAAGCAAAACCAGCAAATATTTTTACTCTCTTTCACAAAACTCTAGCAAATTACTGAATCAAGAAGCTGATAAGCATGGAAATTATTGTCTTCTTAACAGTGTAGTGCTTATACATGTGGACTGTGGATCAGACTGTCTGGGTTTGAATCCTGGCCCTGCTACTTACTGGCTGTGTGACCTTGGGGAAATTCCTTTATTTCTCTGTGTGGCTGCTTCCTTAAGGCAGGCATAATGATGCTTTCTGTCTCATAAGATTATTTAAGGATTAGATGAATTAATATGTGAAAAGCACCTACTGTAGTGACTAGCACATTTGTGCAAAATAGTGACTATATATTTGCTTATAAAACTTTTGTAAACTCCATATAATAAGTTAGGGTGTAGGAGGTACCTGTGAGAAATACCTTGACAATAAGGGATTGGGGAAGGGATTCAACATCATTAGCTTTAGTTAGTGAGATGCACGAGAGCATGAAAGAATGTATGTCATTGGTTAGCAGTCTCCACACCTGTGGTGTGGGCTTCTATGCTTTGGGAGAAGTTAAGCAGGACTCGTCCTTTGGCTCTGCTTCTTGCTTGGAGGACACCTGATCCGCACGTCCCTACTAAGACTGCTGTGGAGAGATTGCTACTGAGATGCTCACTCCTACAGATACTGACTGATGTCTAAAGTGCTTTGGCACCTGAGACCTGAATGAGACCTACTCCGAGTAAGCTGGTGCAGCGGTCCATGTCCGGACAATTGAGTGGGCCAAGGCCTGAGACCTAGTATCTCGGCTCTGATGAGGCCCTCAGGGCCCTGGGTCGGGGCCGGAGACATGGCGTCCCAGGTCCGGACATTAGAGACTATTTTTTTTTCCATTTTAGAAATGGAAACTACAGCCTGAATAATTCCCATGTTACGTGGCGAGTAACAAGCTAAAATGTGAACTTATGTCTAACTCCAGGGTGAAGCTTTTAACTGTGGATTTATATAAACACTCATGATAGGGGAGGCATGATTTTCGAGGGATAATTCTGATTGATGGATTAAAAAGGATTCGAAGGCCATGGTTCATTAATGGTGTGTACCATGAATGCTGGAGTTGGTAAGCTGTATGCTCAGCATATTCTGCTGCACAAAATAAAATTCCTTTACCTGAGGGTTTTTTATTCTCAACCAACACATACATTATTATAAGGGAGACCAACACATACATTATTATAAGGGAAATTTTGGAAATTAGTTTTTAGGGATGAGGAAATACACTCAATCTTTCTAAGTAGAATGAAACTACTAAATAAAAGTAAAGGTACAGTTTGTTTAAAAAAACCTAATAGACCACTGGCTCCCCTGGAAACCCACAGTGTATGATGTGAACATGCCTTTTGAATCTCATTCATTTCTCTGAAGAATTTCTGTCCACAGGGCAGCACCTGTGGCTCAGTGAGTAGGGCGCCAGCCCCATAGAGCAAGGGTGGCGGGTTCAAACCCAGCCCTGGCTGAACTGCAACAAAAAAATAGCTGGGCGTTGTGTTGGGTGCCTGTAGTCCCAGGTACTCGGGAGGCAGAGACAAGAGAATCGCCTAAGCCCAGGAACTGGAGGTTGCTGTGAGCTGTGAAGCCGTGGCAGTCTACCGATGGTGACAAAGTGAGACTCTGTCTCTAAATTAAAAAAAAAAAAAAAAAAAAAGAATTTCTGTCCACAAATGGAGTTTAAGACAGTCCCAACATCACTGGCATCAGGTCAGTGGTTAAGAAAACACTCTGGAGTCCTGGGTTCCAATGCTGTAGCTACTGGCTAGTGTAAAGGTGTTGCCAAGAGAATCCACTTGCTTTTGCTCTATCTGAAAGTCATAAGCTTAATTCTTCAGCCCCAGATCAGGCCTTTTACTCCTATGGCAAAAGTGGGGTCCCTCACTAATGTTTTTTTCATTTTAGCAGTTTTTAATGAAAGTTGTGTATAAGAATATTTTAGTCCTGCATCTTCTCATTTTTTTCTTCCTTGTCCTTGCCCTTTCCTTTCCTCCTTGGTGAGATTTGGCTTTCCATTTATGGATCATTTTGTGATCTTTGTCCAGTTTAAACCTAGTAATAACCACCTTGGGGGGGGGTGAATGTCCACATGGACAGTTGTGCCAATCAGCCTTTCCTACTGCACCCAATCAATGTAGATGATGTATTTCTTCCTCCAAACCTGGACTACATTTCCAATCTGCTGACATTTACAGTGCCCCCGGACAACCTGAACTTCATCATCCTTTCCTATGGGCATGGACCAAACATTTTACCCCTCTCTCAGCTCTTTGGAAAGAGGGGAAGACATAATCTTCCTGTGAATGTGGGAAGGTGCATTCAAATGTCTTTTGTGGTTCTTTCTTCAGTTAGAAGTCACAAAGGGATTGAACTTCATTTTGGCTACTGCCTTTTTGGTGATGGCTGCCAAAGGGCTTCCTCTCTAATTTCTAAGTTAGAGGACTGACTTCTGAGGAACCTGGCCTACTTAGTAAGCACACATTTCTCCCATCCTGATCCAGCTTCCTGAAAAGACCAATTCAGTCTGCTTTAATGTCTGTTTAATGCTTTCTAATTTGACACTAATCCTCTGTAAACATCTGTACTCAATTTAGGAACCTTCTCTAAGTACCCATCAGTTAACATTATAATTTTGTGAGAATCTGCTGACAGAATTGGGTGCCAGTTTCCATGTACAGGAGATCTGACTTAGGAGGACTGCTCCCTCACTGGGACACCCCTGCAGTCTGCTGAAATCGGTGTTGAAAATATCTGGGCAGATGCCTTTTTCAGCCAAGGCAGTATAGGACGTGGCAAAGAGTATGAACCTTGAAGTTGGATAGCATGGGTTTGAACCCTGGTTCTGCAAATGACATAGTTTTAGGCAATTCATTGATATTTTGTGTTGTTGTTGTTAACAGTTGGGGTCTTGCTTTTTCACCTGGGGTGGAATGCAGAGGCACGATCACAGCTCACTTGTATAATGAGTACAGGTGGGAAGCCTTTGAAAGGTGTTGATCTCGGAAATGATATAATTTGACAAATGTTCTAAAAGATTCACTCTGTCTGGGAAGACTGATTAGAAGGCTGCTAGACTGTTGTATGTGAGAGATTAGTGGCATGGACCCGAGGGGTGCTGGTGGACTGCACAGATTCAACATGCATTTTGGAGGCAGACTTTCCAGGACTTGCTAATAATGTTGGTATGGCAAGAGGAAAAAATTTTAGTCAAGGATGATTTAATGAATATCACATATTCAATGGAAACCCTGTATCTGCTAAGACAGATATTTGTCTTAGATCATCTTAGAACTGGTCTTTCCTTTCCTTTCCCTTTCCATTTTCCTTCTCTCTCTTTATTTACTTTTCTTTCTTTCCTGTTTTGTTTTTGAAAAATAAGGTCTTCCTTTGTTACCCATGCTGGAGTACAGTAGCATGATCATAGCTCAATATAACCTTGACCTCCTGGGCTCAAGTGATCCTCCCACCTCAGCCTTCCAAGCGGGTGGGACTACAAGTGTGTGCCACCATGACTGGCTAATTTTTTTATTTTTTGTTGAGATGAGGTCTCATTATGTAATCTAGGCTAGTTTTGAACTCCTGGACTCAAAGCAATCCTCCCACCTCAGCCTATGAAGGTGGTAAGGTTATAGAAAGGAGTCATTGTGCTCATCCAGGTCATTCTTTTCACACTTACTATGAATTTAGTTATCCCTGCCTCTGAGTTTTTTGTTAACTTTCTGAAATTAAGGATCCAATAATAGTCCTTGTATGCTCCTTTGTAACATACATTCCATCTATAGATCATAAGTTACCTCCTTCTAGACTGGTTATTCTATTCTTTCATTCATCATTTGTCCAAAAAATATTTGAATAGTTTTGAATGAATAAATTTCTTCTTCCCTACACTCTATGTGACTGGAGATTCCGTATTCTGCTTCTTTTAAAGAAGAATGCAGTTCCATATTATTTAATTTCCCAGATGGTATGTTAATTCTTTATGTGCTAAAATGTCAAATTTCCTTTGAAGGAAACTAATGTATAGTTGATATATACGTCCTCCCCTTCCTAAACAGTGTTCTAAGTACAGTTTAATAATTTTTTGATGGCTCATCGTCTGACAGTAGGCATCACTTATTGGAATAAGCTCTATAGATAATGTGACTTGAAAACATTATGGAAATGCCATGGGATGGAGATTGAATGCACATCAGTCAGAATTGTAATGCTTTCTGGTTGGTCACCTCTGAGATAAATGTGAAAGAGAGTATAAATCAGTGATGTGGTTCTTAGCATATCTATATACTTTCAATAGCATCAATTATTGAAATAATGGTCTAAATAAGGAAGGAAGTGGAAGTGAAATAACATCTAAGAGGCATGCCTTTATACAGCTAATCTTAATGATTCCTTACAAGAAACTGTAAGGAACATACAGAGCAACTTTACAGAGGAAAAAATTATGTGCTTACTGGGGAAGTGAAGTAACTCATATACTCATATAACTAGTAAGTGGTGGAGCAGGGTTCAAACTCCAGTCTCTCTGACTTAAAAACAGGCTCTTTCTACTTTATAGAGCTGCTTTTTTTCTTTCTTTTCAAAAACCCATTCTTTTCAATGCTGCTGACATAGTTCTTTGACTGTATACAGCAATTAGAATATAAAGTTTATTCGTGTTGTTCCTTTCTGCACTGGGTCACCTCAATATTAGCCTCAGCACATTCTTGATCATTACCTTTGTAGGTCTGAGTAGGAAAGGGTTGGTGCTACATGGACCTTTTGATAGAATTTCAGATGTCTTTGTCATCTTTAAGGGAAAACCATTTATATACATTGAATGACTGAGTGCTCTGGAGACATATAAGAAGAAATAGCCAATTCTACCCCAAGGGTCAGGGCAGAAAAGCTTCCTAGAATATATGGATCAGCATGAGTTGTCTTGAATCCCCCATTTGATGTTTGTCAGACAGCGGTGCTGTGGCAGACTCCAAGGCATATGGCAAAGAGAGTAGGGTGAAAGATGTGTGGTGGTATAGTGTACAACCATTTCAGATTTTCTGGAAACTGCAATTTTATTCAGTAAATAGAATATAAGTGGACTGGTAGATCAGAGGACGGGGGAACACACAGGTGACAACAAAAAGATGTGGAATAAGCAGGGGCTTTATCATAAAGGGCCTTACATGCTTTCATGGACTTGGGCTTTATTCTGAATTCTATTGGGAGACTCTGCAAGGGTTTTTCCAAACCTCTCTATTATTGAGATATACGTGACGTATCATAAAACTCACCTGTTATAAGTGCATAGTTCAATGTTTTTAAAGTTAATTTAAGCTGCATACCATCACCATAATAATTTTAGAAAATTTCCATCATCCTCAAACGATCTTTAATGTCCATTTACAGTCAGTTCCCATACTGCAGATTTGTTAGGGTAAGAGTTTTAACATTTCATTCAAGAACATAGGAATGAGGGGAAGAAGAAACTTAAGGGACTGTATAAGCCCAGGGGCTGGGCTCTCTTTCCCTCCTTGTCTCCCTATCTTTTGTTTATCTTAGTTATTTGGTTGGTGGAAAAGTAATTGTGGTTTTGGACCTTGAATTTTAAATCATTATAACTAGGCTCAAATACATCTTTATTAATCACAGTAGGACCCATTACAATCGACACACTGCTGCCAAAGAGAAATAAGTTTGTTTTTTCCTGTAGCATAAAAATCTGTGCTTCAGGATTTGTCAAACTCTTAGAAAACCTTTTCTGCATCCTGCTGATTGTGGAAGCATTTTCTCTACAAAAAGTTATTGAGACACTGGAAGAAGTGGTAGTTGGTTGGTGAGAGGTCAGGTGAATGTGGTGGATGAGGCAAAACTTCCTAGCCCAGTTCGTTCATTTTTTGAAGTGCTGGTTGTGCAATGTGCAGTTTTGAGAAGAAGTGACCAGAGCCAGATGCAGGTGTTGCCATTTTTTGGTGCAACTTGTTGATTTGTTGAGCATACATCTTGGATATAATAGTATCGCCAGGATTTAGAAAGCTGTAGTGGATTAGTGACCTTGACCTTTCTTGGTGCAAGTTTGGCTTTGTGAAGTTCTTTGAGTATCCTATCAGTCAGTCCAACCACTGAGCTGCTTGTTGCTGGTTGTCATTCAAAATCTACTTTCTGTTATATATCTTAATCCAGTTGAGAAATGGTGTGTTGTTATTGCATAGAATAGAAGACAACATTTGAAAATGGTGATTGCTTTTTCATGTCAAGTTTTTTCACCTTTCCAGTTTGCTTCAAATGTTGAATGACGGTAGAATGGTTGATGTTGGGTTCTTCGGCAACTTCTTGCATAGTTGTCAGAGCATGAGCTTTGATTAGTGCTCTCATTGGTCGTTATCAACTTCTGATGGCGACCACTATGCTCCATCATCTTCAAGGCTCTGGTGTCCTTTGCAAAACTTCTTGAACCACCACTACACTTATATTCATTTGCAATTCTTGGGCCAAACGCATTATGATGAGCTGTTGAGCTGTTGTCCACTGCTTTACGACCCCCTTTGAACTCAAGTAACAAAATCTCCCGAATTCACTTTCTCCAACACCATTTCCATAGTCAAAATAAATATAAAATAAACAGCTAGTAATGTCATTAGCAAAAACAAAGTGAGAAATGCATATTAAAGTGATGCACAACACAACTACATTTATTTAAGAATGTATTAAGAAGTATCAAATAGCCAATCTTAATAATCTCCAAACCGCAATTACCTTTGCACCAACCTAGTATATGTATTGAACACTTAGTCTGTATCAGTCTAAGCGGCCTCCTTGAGTGTTAGAGCAAATCTGTCATTCATGTAAGTGCTGTCATCTACGGTGAGTGTTGGAATAATTTAGCGTGACAAAACACTACAGCTTTCTTTCTTTTTTTTTATTAAGTCATATATACATAGAACATGAATACATTTAGGCCTTTGTAGGATTCAAAGTTTTGATTATTTGTACAAATTGGAGTGCTTACATCCTACTAATTAACATAGCTTTCTCAGCTTTCTTTTAGTCTACAGGAAACCATATTTCTCAAAATGGTTTCATGTTAGAACAAAAAGATAATATTGACCTGGCAGTCTTAAATGAGATAATTTAGGCTCAGTGTCTGTAGCTCAGAGGCCAACCAGAGCTGGTGGGTTTGAACCTGGCCCGGGCCAGACAAACAATAACAACTTGACAAAAAAATAGCTGGGTGTTTTGGTGAGCACCTGTAGTTCCAGCCATTGGGAGACTGAGGCAAGAGAATCACTTAAGCCTAAGAGTTGGAGGTTGCTGTGAGCTGTGATGCCACGGCACCCTAACCAGGGGGACATAGTGAGACTCTGTCTCAAAAAAAAAAGAAAAATAATTTTATCTTGAGACCTGTGTCATTTTTAAGTTTGACAAAGATTTTTACTATTAGTGTTTTTGTATTGTGTACTTGTCTAATTTCTACTCCCCCACTTATTTATATTTTACTTTTAATTAATAGAATAATGAGAAGGCCTACTTTGTGTATTTGATAGTTTGGTCATGATAAAAAAACATTAAAGATGTTAGTCTATAGAAAAAAAAATAGCATTAGCTTTTTTTTTTTTTTTTAATATTTGGGGATTCATTGAGGGTATAAGAAACCAGGACACACAGATTGCATTTGTTAGGTAAAGTCCCTCTTACAATTTTGTCTTGCCCCACAAACGTATGTCACACACCAAGACCCCCATCCCCCTCCCTTCTTCCCTCTCTCTGCTCTTCCTTTACTCCACCCCACCCTCCTTCTTTCTCTCTCTGCTCTCCCCTTCTCCCACCCCCCCATGTCATTAATTGTCCTCATATCAAAATTGAATACATAGGATTCATGCTTCTCCATTCTTGTGATGCTTTACTAAGAATAATGTGTTCTGAGGGGGCTGGGGTCTTGGTGTGTACCACACATTCTGGGGGCAAGAAAAGATTGTCAGAGGGACTTTACTTAACAAATGCAATCAGTTTAACCAGGTTTCTTATACCCTTAATGAATCCCCAACAATAAAAAAAAAAAAAGAATAATGTGTTCCACTTCCATCCAGGTTAATACAAAGGCTGTAAAGCCTCCATTTTTTTAAATGGCTGAATAGTATTCCATGGTGTACATATACCATTGCTTGTTAATCCATTCCTAGGTTGGTGCATATTTAGTCTGTTTCCACATTTTGATGATCGTAAATTGATCTGCAATAAACAGTCTAGTGCAAGTGTCCTTATGATAGAAGGATTTTTTTCCTTCTGGGTAGATGCCTAGTAATGGGATTACAGGATCAAATGGGAGGTCTAGCTTGAGTTCTTTGAGGGTTCTCCATACTTCCTTCCAAAAAGGTTGTATTAGTCTGCAGTTCCACCAGCAGTATAAAAGTGTTCCCTTCTCTCCACATCCATGCCAGCATCTGCAGTTTTGAGATTTTGTGATGTGGGCCATTCTCGCTGGGGTTAGATGGTATCTCAGGGTGGTTTTGATTTGCATTTCTCTAATAATTAGGGACGATGAACATTTTTTCATATGTTCGTTAGCCATTCACATTATCAAATTTCTAGCATAGAATTTCTGGTAATATTCAGAGATGATTCTCTTATATCTCTGTGGCATCAGTTGTAATTTCTGCTTTATCATTTCTGATTGAAGTTACTAGAGATTTTACTTTTCTATTTCTAGTTAGTCTGGCCAAACGTTTATCTATTTTATTTATTTTTTCAAAAAACCAACTCCTTGTTTCATTAATTTTATGAATAATTCTTTTGTTTTCAATGTCATTGATCTCTGATTTAATTTTGGATATTTCTTTTCTTCTGCTGGGTTTAGGCTTAGATTATTTGTCTTTTTCCAATTCCATAAGATGGCTTGTGAGTTTGTGATGTGCTGTCTTTGTGTTTTTCGAATGTAGGCATCTAAAGCAATAAATTTTCCTCTCAGGGGTGCTTTTGAAGTATCTCACAGGTTTTGGTAGCTTGTGTCTTCATTGTTGTTATGCTCAAGGAAGTTAATGATTTTCTCTTTTATTTCTTCCTGCACCCAACTGTCATTTAACAGAGGGTTGTTTAATTTCCATGCCTTTGTGTGGGGTCGAACATTTTTGTTGGAGTTGAATTCCACCTTTAGTGCCTCGTGGTCTGAGAAGATACAAGGTAAAAATTTAGGCTATGGTCAATTTTGGAGGCTGTTCCATGGGGCAATGAGAAGAATGCATATTCTTTATCTTTGAGATGGAGTGTTCTATATATGTCTATCAAGCACAGTTATTCTAGGGTCTCATTTAAGTCCCTTATATCTTTGTTTAATTTCTGTTTAGAGGATCTGTCCAGCTTTGTAAGAGGATTGTTTAAGTCTTCTGTTATTATGGTGTTATAGGATATCATATTGCTCAGACTGAGTAGGTCTGTTAAGAATCTGGGAGCATTTAAGTTGAGTGCGTAAATATTTAGAATTGAAACATCTTTTTGTTGTATTTTTCTTTTGACCAATATAAAGTGACCATCTTTTGTCTTTAGTTGCTTTAAATACACATGTATCTGAAAATAAGATTGCAGCCCCTCTTTTCTTCTGAATTCTGTTTGATTGAAAAATTGTCTTCCAACTTTTAAGTTGGAGTTTTAATTTGTCTTTAGAAGCTAGGTGTGTTTCCTACAGACAGCAAATGGATTGCTTGTGTTTTTAATCCAATCACCCAATCTATGCCTCTTCAGTGGGGAATTCAAGCCATTAACATTTATTGAGATAATTGATAAGTGTGGTAGTGTTTTATTCATCTTATTTTGTGAGAGTCCATTGCTTAGTTTTATCTTTTGCA
>CAUYON010206379.1:0-21373 GCA_963573935.1 Arctocebus calabarensis | reverse complement strand
AAGAAAGAAAGAAAGAAAGAAAGAAAGAAAGAAAGGAAGGAAGGAAGGAAGGAAGGAAGGAAGGAAGGAAGGAAGGAAGGAAGGAAGGAAGGAAGGAAGAAATTTAGTTCTGATTATAAATACTGCATTCTCTCTTTGTGCACTATGATGCTTCTCACAGTAATGACTCCTATCAATACATTTGCAGTTACTATTGGGGGAGAGGATGAACAATCAACCTGGAAATACCACCTACCCCTAAATCAGTGGAGTTTCCCTCCATTTCCTATCTGATGAGCTACATGTGCTTTTATAAGCCATTGGTAAATTGTTTTATTCATTACACTAATGTTTATTGAGTGTCAACTATGTTGACATAGTTTTTGATATTGGACAGGCCAGCAGGATAATAACTGTGCTTCTTGAAACTTTCTATAATACATTTCCAATCACTCTGTTCTTAGAAACAATGAACCAGATCATTGGATTTCCAGTCATAGTTTCTAAATTAATACTCAAAGCCACATAAAAATTCTTCCAATGGCAAGATGGAAGCATTTCCCCACCTCAATTGATTATACAAAAGTTCTGTTACTTTAAATAAAAATTCATCCTAAATTTTGATACTTATCCTTGGTTTCACTGCTATTGGGCATGTACCATCATTACCTCTCACCTGATTTAATGCAATGCCATCTAACCAACCATTCTCTCTGGTTTCTCTTTTGCTTCTACCCAATCCATTTCTAACACTGCAATGTGCAGAGTTAACAGATTAACTTTTCAAAGTTTAAATTTTCACTGGGTTCATCACTACTCAGATCCCTTCAGTGGATTTCTTTTGCTCTTACTTAGCATGTATATTTATGCTTCTTGCAGTGGCCTACCAAGTCTTGTATAATCTAGCACCAGCCTAACTTCTCAAACTCATTACAAATTAGACTGCATCTTGCACATGATGTGCAAGTCGCTTAGGCTTTTTAAATTGTGACATGGCAAACTAGCCCTGGTCTTGTTTTCAGGCTTGGGACATGTTGCTCTGGCTGGTCCATGGTATTTTTCCCCTTGGAGAGTTATCCATTGGCATCACTGCAGGATCTACGGTACCTATTACAATGTCCAACCTCCTCAAGGAAGGCACTAGATTAATGTATATAGCATAAGGAATAAAAGTTTAGGATTTTAAATCCTTACTGTAAAAATGTGTCCAAGATAAAATGATACCATGGAGCTTTCTGATATGAATAAAAATGCAAAATGTCTTCAGGTAATGTAGTAACCATTATATAAGGACTACTCTAAATGTTCAAAGACCCTATATCTATTTAAATAGATAAATAAATGAATAAATACTAAACTGAAAGGCCTGTCCCAAATAGTTTTTCTCTTACACATTCCTAACACACTTTTCCAGGTTATTCAAATTGCAGGTTAATCACTTACTCATTCACCTACATTTTCTTGAGTACATTTGTTTTATAGTACCTATAACTCACAAAGAAAAGGCGGAAGAACTATTTATTCTGATGCCAAGGGTTATAACATGAAGTAGAAAAGTTACGGCAGGCACAAAAACAACTCTGAGTACAAAGTTAAGGGAAAAATGCTGTATGAGATCTGTTGGTGAAATTTTGGGAGATCAGATAGTGGAGAAAAATCTCTGCAGGAGAAAGGCATTATTAGCTTTATAATTTCACCTTCAGAAACAAAGAAGGATGGTGTGTGTGTGTTTGTGTGTATGTAAGTGTGTGTGTGTATGTTTATGTGTGTGTGTATCAAGCAGTAAGAGACTGTGAAAAAAGTACATAGGAGGGAAATCTGGGGAAGTTTAGGTTTTTCTTTTGTGGGACATAAGAAACATCAGGTCAAATAGTGAAAAATATAAGCAGATGAGGTTTGAGTTTAATTATTAACAATCCCAACAAAAATTACAAGGAATTAGAGTTTAATTCTGTGATTAATAAGGCGTGATCTGCATTGTTTGAGCAATGAATAAGGTGATAAAAGCTTTGCCTAAGAGTAAAATCATGGTAGTCTTTTAAAACATTTTTATTTGATGCTATTATTTTCTATTGATATATAATTCATATACCATAAAATACAACATTTTTATATGTAGAGTATGGTGGTTTTTAGTATATTCACAAGATTGTATGATATCATCTAAGTAATAGAATCCCTATCCCATTGAGAAGTCATTCTCTACTACTTCCTCTTCCCAGCCCCTGACAATGCTAATCTGTTTTGTATCTCCATGAATTTTCCTATTCTGAACATGACCTATGAATCATAGCCTTTTTACTGGTTTCTTTCATTTATCTTAATGTTTTCAGTGTTTATGTATAATGTAGCAGGTATCAGATATTCCTTTTTATGGTTATCCCATATTTTGCTTATTCACTTATCAGTTGACAGAGATTTATTTTCCCCCATTATGAATAATATAGCTATGGACATACATTTACATGTTTTTGTATGAGCATATGTTTTGTATAAACATGCTTTCAATTCTTTGGGGCATATACCTGAAAGTGTTCTGTGGGCACTGTGTAGAAACAGAATGGACTCCAACCCAAAATTTGATCTGTATGTCAAAACTATTCAGAACACGCACACACACACGTCAAGAGGACATGGAAAGCTTCATTGCAATGAGGCTTTGTAGGGAGAGCAAGGAAGGCCTGTCCAGCTGGTCCAAGAATGACTTATGAGAGAAAAAAAAAAAAAACTTGAGGTTCTCATTGTGGTTAGGAAGTATAGCCATGATGATGGTTCCCACGCAAGAGAAGGGCCTTGGGCGGCCTGAATCTCCCTATAGTGACAAAGGATGAGTGCACAGTACACTTATCAGTTTGCTGAGATGGGTAGATCCAAGGGAAGAAGGGAGGATAAGGCTTAAAAGTGTCAACAAACAGCACAAAAATGGAGTCAGATTCTATATTATACAGTAGAATTGCTGGGTGATATGGCAAGTCTCTGGTTAGCTTTTTGAGAAACTCGTGAATTGTTTTCCACCATGGCTACCTCATCTTGCATCACTCCAGTCATACAGGAGAATTAATTTCTCCCTATATTTGCCAACACTTGGTACTATATTTTTCGTTTAATATTAATCCTCATTGATTTCTATTTGAATTTTTGTAGATTAACGACATTACCATGTTGTGTTATCTGTCTTTTTATTGTTGAGTTGTAAAATTTTTTTAATATCTTTGAATACAAGACCTTTATTAGATGTATGAGCCATAAGTAATTTCTTATATTCTGTGGGTTTCCTCTTCACTTTTCTGGTAATGTCGCTTGATGCACAAAAGTATTTAAATTTGGTAAAGCCCAAATTTATTCATTTTTTTCTTTTGGTTACTTCTGCCTTTGGTATTGCATTAAAAAAATGTTGCCTAATCTATGATTGGTATGATTTATACCCTTTATACTACCCTTACAATATGCCAAATGAAAGTCATCTATAAAAGTTTTATTTTGTTTGCTTTTATGGACATTAACTGTCACATTCTTGGAGCACTTAGTTTTCTCCATAATTCGGTAATAAGGATGGGTACATAGCTTTGTTTCAAATCCACTTTTCGTCCTACAACTAAGTTGGTCGTTTCAGGAGAGTTGCTGATCACTGCCGTAAGCAGCAGATTATAATAAATTATACTGAAGTGCAGGTACTGGTTGTATGGCTGTCTCACTCCCAGCTAACTGATTCACTGACTCACAGTGGTCATCCTCACCAGGTGCATAATTTAAATTCTTGTTGAAACAAAATTAGAAATAACTATAAGCCAGGGATCTACAGAGTTGCTCTGGACTACTCCAAACCATGACTATCCTCAGTTGTCATCATATTTTTCAGCAACAGTGATCACTTTAATCTCCTCCCCTCTCTGTTCCTGGAGCCAAATGCAGTTTGATATCAGCATAGTTGTCCACATAGAACATACCTGGGCTCTGAATAAGCATTTGCTTTTCATACCCACTCTGGAGCCCAAGAAATAGAGTCAGAAAGGCATAATAAATTCTCCCTCCATTTATTAGCTGTGTGATTTAGGTCACTTAATCTCATCAAGACTGTGTCCTTGTCCGTGAAACACAGGCAACGGCAGAGTTGTCGGGTGTGAAGAGGAAAGGAAACAGAGCATGATACAAAGCACGGATCCATGTATTTGGGCCTCAAAGCATGTTAGCTAATGTTGCAATCATATTGCTATAAGGCAAATACAGAATTCTTATTTTATTATCATTTTAAGAACAAATCAACTATTAAACCTTTTTGAAATGAAGAAACTAACGAAAACAAATAGCCAGTTCAAATATTCATGCTAATAAAACACAGCTATTTCCTCTGTCCTTTCTCTTTCTCTGGTTTGCTCGCTGGTCTTTAGATCTTCAGAGTAAGGATAAGAGATAAAAGGCACATATAGTTCCATAAATTTTGTGTTTATTATTTCCTTCCAGTAGAAGTAACCACAAATTGAGCAGGGTACTGTGAATTCTGTGTGTACTTGAAATTTACCATTTGGAAGGTTGTATTATTGTCTGGGGTAAAAGACACCCACAGGCTGCTCTTTGCCTCACCCTTATCAAAGTCCTACTTCTCGCTGAGCTAGGAAAATGCTTTCCAGATGGGAGGCAGCACCCTACAACAGCTGCCTTCTCTGTGTCACAGAGAGATTGCTAATCCAGTCTGGGCAGGATCCTCGAGCCCCTCCCCTCACCACGATGTTTAGTTCTTCCCATGAAAGCTATGTGAACTCATCACTGGCCTTCTCTCATGTGCTTAACACCAAAAGAGCACATATCTTTACTTAAAGTAAGAAGGAGTTCCCAGAAAAAAAGAGGAACATTTGGACATGGCAGATTAAAGGCACCAGCATTAACTCATCCTTCTGTCTCCATGGTCTGGATGACTCTCTCCATTCAGTAGCAAATGTTGAGGAGTAATTATCTTTCTACTAACTTGCTTTCAAATGCCAGGAGGTTATAAATATTCTTATGGGAGTGAAACAGCTTGGGGAGATGAAAAAAGGAAGTAGAAGGAAAGAGTGGGTATCTACTGATGCCAATGATTATCTACGCCATGTGAACCTGCAATTTAACCCCTTCAGGTGCCTCAGTTTCCTCACCAATAACATGAAAAAAATCATAATAGTATGATAACAATCTATACAATCTATAATAGCTCCTACAACTCTAAATTCTGTATGTGTGTAACTACAAAGAGATGTCCTTTGTCTTATAAAACTTAAGAGATTAAATGACATCAGGGTACAGTCCTGCCTGTAAACTGCAACCGAGTGGGGGAAAAATGTCTTATGATGAGTAAGGCTTGAAATGGATGACAGAAAACACCTAAGGAGCTCAGGAAAAATTAATGTTAATGAACTGCAAAGAAGGTTCAAGGTTACTTATTAAGGGCAAAAACAGGACTAGATCTCAGGCATTCTGCCTTATTTCTGATAATAAAATGACCCTATGGCTTTTCTGATTGAACTACATGACAGATTTTCTAGAGGATAAACTTCACTTTATAAAATGAAATGTACAGGTAAGTTAAATGTCATTTAGCATGTGAATAAGTTAATTTCAGTAGATGGATTTTTGCAGACATATTTTCTCTACCAGAGTATCACATGTTATAATTCTATTCAAAGTAATTTGTTGTGAAATTGGAAAATTTTAACTTCACTCTTCATGGAACTCCTATAGTCTATAAGCACAACATTTACCATTTTATTATTTGTGACCATGGTTTATATTCTTGTGTTTTCAACATCTACTTTTGTAAAATCCCTGATGGCAGTTAACAAATTTGGCTCTACTCTGTTATTCTCACCAAGACCTAACCCTAGACTGACCCAGGGGATATTATTCTAAAAACTGTTACTGATTTTCTCTACCGTAGATTGAAAAAACTAGATACGCAATAAGCATTTGGGAAAGACTATTCTGAATTTGCTGACTTCCTGAATTCTACCCCCATGCTACCCTGTTGCTCAGATGACTTTGATGGAGTCTTTGGCAAAAGCATTATCCTGCGTTCACACCAAAGACTCACCGCCTTTGCTTTATGTACTTGTATTCCTTTGTTCTTCCACCATTGCATCATGGTTCTGTGTCCTGTTCTTTATTTTGATAAGAATATGTATACTCTCTCTTGTGCTTATATAAATCACCACTATTAATAAGTACTATTTATTACATCCTGCTCACATTTTCTTGGGTCCATATGACACTTATAATATAGATTGTAAGATCTCACAAACAGGAAAGGTGAAAGCTTGAATATTATCAAAATGCATGACTCATCATTCCTTTTTGTATTTATCGTTCCAGATGGTGGAAGTGGGGGGGTGATTAAATAATTAATTTTGTGTATTATGACTTCTCATTTAAATATTTTCCTCTGTCAAATGTGAATTATAATACATTATCCATCATTCTTGTTGGTTGAACATTTCAAGAGAGAAACGAACTAAAGTATAATGAAAACTAACAAAAAACTAGCACCAAATGATGTTTACTAATGTAATCTTATATTTTATCTATTATAAATGATTATATAGTGTCTATATGATTTTGCCTTTTATATTATGGTGGTAAAATCGGTCAGACAGCTGTAGATGCAATAGCTCATTTGCTTCTTAACTACATAAGCTTGTGGAAGTTGGTTCATTTTTTTGAGCCTCCGTGTCTTCATCGGTGAAGTAAGCATAAAAAGGACTGGGTTTTCTAAAGGTTTAATTGAAATAATGCACCCAAATTACTTAGCTTGACACAGAGTAAGGACTGAAATATAATAGATATCATTATTGACTTGGAAAGAATAAGCCTTGATACAAACTTTCTTATACAGCAAGTTTGAAGAATAGCAGCAACTTTAATATATCTAATTAATAAAATTCCTTGGCTCATCCAATATCTAACGGATGGAGCAGGGAAGTGAAGTGCCTTTACAATCCAACAAGATGTTCTTGCTATGTATGTCGATGGTTTGGTCTGAGGCTATAAAGCGCAAGAGCTGAGAAGATTTGGGTGTTTCTTCCTATGACCTGCTTATTTGGGGGCCCAAGTCAACCTCAGGGAATCAGTTTCTCTCCTGCACATTGCAGGCACAACTCGAACGCATAAGCCTCATCAAATCAACTACTTTGAATTAAATCCTCTCCTCATCATGCAAAAAAGTCTAGTCTATGTAATCTTTTTGAATTTCTATGAGACTTGCATAAAGCCAGGAAGCAAAAAAACAGGTGGTAGTTCATTGGAATTCAAAGGTGCAAACCAGGGGCCCCTTTTATCTCATAATTGTCTCAAGGTTCACAATTACCATCCATGCCAATTAGAACAAGATAAATGTCTTTCCATGTGGTAAGAACGGAAAGACAGCTGCTTGTTTACTACCAGTCATTTGTGTCCGTGATTGTCTGAGGTTTTTCATCATTTCTTTCGCTGAGGGTAGAATCATTTAACAACAAAAAAAAGAAGGCATCCCTGTGACTGACACAAATTCAGATGTGAAATATGGGTCATCATGCAACTCCGACTAAGATTCTATTGCCCATTAGCAAACTGGAGATTTCATTACCCAGCACAGTTCCCTGAAGATCTAAGAGAAAAATGATGTGGGTGAACCACAGAAAAATATTAGAGAGAAGGTGATAAAGAAGGGAGCTTTCGGGAGGTGGAGAGAGCAGAGCTGCAGCAAGAAAATGTGCATTAGACAGTGAATTATGCTTCAATTTTAATCTTTCCACCTACACTCCTTATGGTCTCTCCATGTGGCTCATTTTTGCTCTGACTTTTAAGTTAAGCAACTTAAAATTGTACATTGGAGAGAATTTTGTTTTGTGTAGGAACATAAATTAAGATGCCAAAGGGACTCAGAGGTCAGAGCCTGGTGATTGTTCATATCAACTGATAAATAGACCTTTAAGCAAATCCTTGCTCTCTGGGGTCCACACCTGTCTTCTGTTCCTGTGGAAGGTCTGATTATAAGCACATTGTAATTACAATTCAGAAGGGGCATTTCGGAAACCCAATGAGTTTGTTATCATCCGTCAAAGATGTATTGTCATGGAGAAAGTAGCCTAGATCAAAGATAAGAAAAGAAAGGTTAAGTAATAAACTTGTAGTTATGAAAGGAATTGTGGTTCTTAGCTCTTTTTAAAAAATATTTCCTTTAATTTAGGGATCTGTGCTAGGAAATTTAGGTGGGCATATTCTTGTCATAATATTGTGATTTGGAAATTCATCTTTTAATGTAGTACAATGTAGCAGACTGACAAATTAGACCTATGTAAATTTCAAAAGTGTACATGTGTGAGTGTATGGGTGTTGGTGTTTGAGTCTTTAACTGTGCGAGTATATGTGTATGAATCTATGAGTACAAAAATATATGTGCGACTGTGAGTGTATGTGAGCATGTGTGAATATTGAGTGTGTGCTTGTAAGAAAGTGTGCCTGGGCATATGAGTGTGTAATGTGCTTCAAACTGTGCCTGTATGTGTGCAGGTGAATGTGCAGTTTTGTGTATATGAATGTAAATGTGTGCGTGTGGTTCTGAATTTGGATTATAAGTCAGTCATTTACCGATGGTGACTTCTCTCATTTTGTAATGATTGCATAATGTAATACATGTGGTAATGCTTTGGGAAGCCCAAAGAGCTAGGTCAGTCTGTTTCTTATTGTGGATACTTCATAAAGCACATGATTTTGAACCTTTATACATAGGACAGAAGTGCAAGTCCATCGTCATTCTTTTTGAATCCTGCAGAGGTCTGTATATCCAGTCTAAAATGCCTATGCATGTCTGAAATGAAACACTTATATTTTTCATTCATTTCTAAATGTAAGGTTTTCCTTCCCTGTATTTCTGAAAAGCTATCTCAAATATCATTAAAAATGAACTACTCTGCCTATTTTTTTTTTTATTTTCTCTCCTAACTTGGCATCAATAACTGTAACCATTCCTGCTAAGAATTTCCCATTAATATTTTGCAGTTTGGGAAAAAGTTACTCTTCTCTGTGAAGAAAACTGGAATGAGAGTTGCTCGTACATTTATGAAGGTGTTTCAGATGGTGCAGTTATCATTTCTCAAAAACTTGCTCAATATAATATTCCAGGAAAGAACATCATTTGTAGGTGACCTCTTGAATTCTAAAGAAAATTCTTTTTAATAGCTACCTTTCTAGAGAGATAAAAACTTACTATTGTTTTAATGACTTTTGAGCCGAGATGATATAAGTATATCTGAATGGAACATAGATAGGATTATTCTGGGGCATGTGTTGCTCACTCTAAACAATCAAGACAAACAAAACAATTTTAAACTAGGGAGGTGCTCCAGCTTCTTAGAGATTTATTCTAGCTTCCAGGGTCATTTAATGCCAAAGAAGGTGGTATTTAATCAGATGGAATACTTTAGACTCTGTGAGTCAATATTAAACATTTTGATTTTCTAAAATGTCACACTTTGTATAAATTGGAGTTATTTAGAAAGAAGGTAAAAAGCTGTGTCCATACTTTTAGTTTCAATTTCCTCTCACTTGAACCCTTTTTTCTCGGCTGAAGTATGGAGGCTGAGTAGTCTGATCAGAGACCAGAATCCAAGAAAACTGCTTCAATGAAATGTGTGTTTCAGTTGAGATTTATCACTGGGGGACTGTTGTATGATTTTAAGCACAATGCTGAATTAAGTCAGTGAAACTTTGATTAATTCTTTGCTGTCTAGAACATCTTCGTTAATGATCTTGCTGTGAGTGTGTGTGTCCATGGTGAGAGATCTCAGGATATCAGACAGGACATGCAGGACCGGACATAGTAGACATTCAGTATGTACTTATAAACTACCTGACTGGTCCCAAGTTTCTTGATTTTTTTCTTTTTTGAGATATATATTCTGTTGACAATTTGAGAGACGCATTCTTAGAAAAAGCCATACATGAACACATACACAGTTTATATACAATGCCTAAGGAATTAAAGATCTAAAGCCTATTTGTAAATATACAGAGATTCACAAAAGGCCAGGGCTATCAGATTTCCTGTTGTGTCAATGATTTATTATTTGCTTAAACATAAAATTTCTTAATTTTATGTAAACAGTAAAGGCAAAATTTAAATTTTAACTTCAATTTATTTACAAATCATCAGATTGGCCAAACTGTCCTCATAGCCTCATTTCTGCTTGTAGGCCAATAATTTGTCACTTATCTTGCAAATATATTTTGAAAGTGTTTGTCCAGAACACTTCATTCAGATAACTAACAGTCATTGAGCTTTATTATGGTCAAAACCCTGGGTCCATCTTTGTAAAATATGCAAAGATGGATACGAGAGCATTTGATATCCCTGACTTAATACAGGGCTCTCAATACATAATGCACGCACGCACAAAAAAAGGTGGTGCAGTGTATGTGGAGAAAACACTTAGCAATATATAAAAAAAAAATAAAGTAAAACAAGAAAACAGCATTCTGGATTCCCTGAAGATTTGCTGACTTGTTAACTGGCTTGACCTTGCGTGCGGTAGGGTGATACCTCCTGTGGAATCCACAATAGTATTCTTTTTGCCCAATCTGAAGTCTTCTTTAGACTTTTACTGATTTGGTGCTGGAATTGAAGAGGGATACATGCTGCTGCTGATTTGTGAAGACTTGTTGTGGAGAGGTTTTTCAAAGAAAATCAGAGCTGGATAGTAGTTAAAGCAAAACAGCAGATTTTAATCAGGACATTTTGCAGTAGAGGGGGAAAGAGAGCTCAGTACAGAGCTGTGCTCAATTCTGAAAACAAGAAGTAGGTAGATAGCCAAGTAACAGGGTAGGGAGAGTCAGTGGATAGAAAATTACTAAGAGGAGAAAAGGTAGTAAAAATAAGAGGTAAGGAGAGTCTGTGGCACAGCTGACTTGATAGGACTTTTCCTGAAGGCAGGCAAATGTAGTCAGATACCAACCACCTGGGGGAAGCTCGTGGATGTTGAATGATGCAAAGAACACACACATAAAGGTTAAGCTCAATTGCAAAGAAGATTCAGAAGAGCCTCATTTATCATGGGTCTGGAAGAGATTCTTTGTCAGACTTGAATTGTCTCCAATCCCCAATCTTTCCTTTCCCTGCTATGATAAGCCCACAGCCGTCACAGATGGAGAGATTTCTCTCCAACCAGAATCTTCACAATAATAATAATACCCACACAGGTCGCCCTACAGAAGAAAATGTCCAAGGATTTCTTTTCTCATCCACTGCTGAGTTCAGGTCTGAGACATCCACAATAAAAGACAGATTAGCAAGAGCAAAGAGTAAAACTTTATATAAGTTTCATAAGACATGAGAGCCTTATTAGGAAATGAAAAGTCAAAAACACAGAAACCTGAGTATTTTATGCTAATGTTAGATGAAGTGTGTATAGTCCTGAAAGTATTAGGTAGTTGGACAAAAGAGATATGATCTCATTGTAATAAATAGGGAAGAATTCAGCAAGGCCTCTTTGATCAAATTCTGCTGTGCTCCTGTGTCTGCAGAGACAAAGGCATTTCTTTTCTCTGAGTAAAGGGAAGGTACCTCTGGTATGAGGGTCCCCTGCTTCAAGGGAGGAACTGTTAGGTTTTATGGCCTGTTTTAAGGAATAATGGGTGAAAGGAAGGTGACAGCGACCTTCTCTCTTCTATTGTTCTCTCCAGTGCCAGGGTACCATATTTGGGGGTAGCATATTCCGAAAATTCTATCAACATTTTCATGAAAACAACCATTTGTGAATACGATTTTTTTTCATACTAAATGAATATGTGTGTACTGATGTGTGTGTGCACATTTCCTCTATGTCTCCAACTCGTATAAGTAAGTGTGTATTTCTTTTCTTGTTTTCCTGAGTTTATCAGCTTGAATTTGCAAAAGACATCTAGTGACAGCCTCTAAATGTCAATGTTGCCAAAGGTTGCCTTAAATATGCTATGTTATCTCCTCTTTTTGATTCTCTCTCATTAGAAAAAATTAGCTCTCACCTTGTAGAATACTTGATAATGTCAGACAACAGAGGAGGCAGCAGCAAAACTTCCAGCTGAAATTAGAAAGATTGGAGGAAGTAAATAAAGTGGGAACAAGGCTAAGGAAATACCTCACCCAGGGAATTCAGAGCCTGGTGGGAAATTAGCATGGAAAATGCAAATGAGGTTAGGGAAATTAAGAGGATTAACTGGTTTACAGGGATTTATATAAAAATAAAGAGAAGATCACTGAAAAACCTTTGAGATCTGTTCCCCCTCAACAGAATTAAAGCTGGTTTTGTTTTAGAGGTGTGTGTATGTTTCTCTTGTTTAATTGCTACTTCCAATTTGAAGGGATTGGGCCAGTAATTGCAGATTGCTCCCTGTACCATGGTGTGCCACTATGTCCCGAGACTGACACCGGAGGAAGCTTGCCCTTCTGATTGCTATCTTGTGATGTGTATTATTATTGATAGCAACTGGCTCAGAGTCAATTCCTGACCTATTTAGATTTTCTGGTAAACACAAACTCCATGTTAGAAATAATTTTTGTACATAGTTCATCTGTGGTGGCCAGTTACTTTTTCAGCATTGACTGAAGAAGAATTGAGTTTAGGAGCATTCTGTCTAAAAACTTTAAACCACCAAAAAGAGGGGGGGGTATGAGTGAAAATCAGGGCAAACTTGAACGTATACACCGTAATTTATAATTTAATTCACTAAAACATAGTTTAGTATATGTGAGGTGCCTCATACATAGCCCAAACACTATACTGGGTAGAAAGGTGGGAGATAGGGTGATGCCTGTGGCTCAAGGAGTAGGGCTCTGGCCCCATATACCGGAGGTGGTGGGTTCAAACCCGGCCCTGGCCAAAAACTGCAAAGAAAGGTGGGAGATAAAATGAAGTACTCTGAATTCATATGTGTTCAAACTTAAAGCCAGCCTACTCCCCTGTTGTTTTTTTGATATGGGGTGATTTTGCTTTCTTAAATCACACTTTCCTTGACTATATGGGGTTGTTGTGAGAATTGAATTCAAGCCAATGCGATAGTGCAAGCAAATGGCTTAGTTCTTGTGTGCATTTAAGTGAGAGAGAGGCTGAAAAAGCAAGCGTGGCTGCTAGATAGCTGACAACATAAAAGGGAAATGTGAAGTGTCACTTTTTATCAAGGCCATAGGGACAAAAAAATCTTACCGAAGCTACCTATCTGGGAAGGATGAGATTTATCGAGTGACAAGTATAAAACAGGAGCTGGGTAGACGTATTTCCTAATTTAATTCACAACTTTGTGAATAGATATTATTTTTGTTTCTTTTGAACAGAGAGAGGAAACCTGAACAGAAATAAAAAATCATAAAGTTATTTGTCTTTGATGGTACAATCTGTGTCGGAAAAAAACCTGGATGAAAAGATTCCTCTCAAATGGAAAACGAGGCTTTGACTAGTGTGTATTTTTTCAGGTTATTTGGTTCTATGTGGTTTGAGCCTTTCCTCGTCTGAGCTATTTTATAACTCTGTAAATGGTGGACGATTGATTGGAGTGCAAATGGTTTCAGTCCCAGACCTGCAATTGAATTTTTTTCTACGAAGGAGCAAATGAAGTTTTATCCCTTCCCATCAGTGAAAAATCCAGGCATGTATCTGCTGGGAAATTTAGTTCACTATTCCTATTTGAATATACATGGGTGGTACTTTGAATTCTCCTTTTAAACTATTGTAACATTATTCAGTTTATCTTATTAGTTAATGAATTAAATAAAATCTTTGATACACATTCATTTCATATTTGCATTTGATTCATGATTTTACTTTTTTTTTTTAATGCATTTTGTGGGTGATGCTGAATATAAACCGGGGACTGATGTCAGAGCCCATATTATTTTTCATTCTATCTTGTCTCTTGAGAGCAAAGGATACAGATAGGCAAAGAAAAGAGGAAAAAAACAAATTAAACTATTTTTTTCCTGGAAAATAAAAACAGGTTGCCAGGCTATTGATAATCCTTTAGGTTATTGAGACTGCAGAAGTTATTACAGGTTCCCATTACCAAAGACTCCATGAATTTCCCAACATGAAGAAATGCTTCTAGAGCGTGTGGAAGTGAGAGAAGGGAAGAAAATAGATGTAAATATAATGATGGGAAATTCTGTTCCTTTTAGGCCATTCACCTTTCCTACACCAGTTGCCTCATAAACACTTTTCCATCAATGCCTTGAAGAAAGAAATGTAAGATAGTATCTGTACTAAATAAAAAATAAAAACTTGAATGTATGCGAGAATGAAGACTATGGTAATTGTGTATACTTCTGAAATAGTTCCCGAAGAGTTCATTCTGACCATAATTGTTGACAGCTATCACACTATAATTCTCCTAGGAACTTTTCATCTTCTGACATGCCTTTGTCTCCACATGAAAAAAAAGACACTTTTTTTTTTTTAAAGAAAGCATTATCTTAGTCCATCTCTTCTAAACATGAATTCTAAGGAGTTTGTCCATATGTCCTTATACTTACATTTCAAGAATGCTAAGTTTAATGGGCTTTGCTTTAATGAAGTTTCTCAATCTTAATTTTTTATAATTTCTATTCACTGGTAAATATTTCATCCTCCTGCACACAGTTTCAAAGATAATGCCATTATTTTGCCTGAACTATGCACCGACTCCATCATTTAATTTTATTTTTTAATTGCAATTTCAATTCCATCTCATGTATTTTTTGCTTGTTTGTTTTAAGTTACTGAGGCCTTCGGCTTTAGTTTTTTCATTTGTAACAGAGTAGATTTGGTTTATAAAACGTGTGTGCATATGTACGGGCACTTACTCCTAATTCTGAATTTCAATTATTTAGAGAATTGTTTAGGGCACTGTCTGTATATGAGAGTGTGGGTGTCTGTGCATCCTGCTCCATCCCAGTAGGGTGCCCCACAGAGTTCAAATTTAAAATACCAGCAACCCAGAGAAATTAAAGTTACAATTATCGAACATATGGCAGAAAAAGAAAACATGCAATGTTCATGAAACTGTGAAGCAAAATTTCAGATACATTTGTTCTCAGGCAATGTAGTTAATATGAGAATATTTTTATAATGCAACTCATAAGTATTAATGGTATTAAAATTTTCCCATAGGTGGGGATTTTAGTAGTATAAGGAGCTAAAGAGTACTATAAGAAGGCAAAAGTGGTTACAGGCAGTCTTAACTTTTACAAGGGTCCCTTCAGGGCCTGTCAGATTTTCCTTAGAATCTCCTGTGTTTATCTTAAATCATTGCTTTTCTATTAACATTTAGGTGTCAAACTTTGCCTCTGGGGAATCCTTTCCTTTTCCCTCAGGGATGGAGATCAATAATTATTTCAAAAAATAGAACTTTCTATTTTGAAAAGTGTGCTACTCCATTTCACAATATCAACCAAGTATGTTTTTTTTTTTTTTCTAGTCCAAGGCCAGAGAATGCCAATGTTTATGGGAAATGATGCTTAGTGTGTGTTGATCATGACCGAAAGGGTAAATAATTTAATGGCTTACTTTGATGGACAAAATAGTATTATCTTTATAGATGCTTAATTAAAATGAGCAAAGCAAATGCATTAACCATAACTAATTTAAATTATAACCCAGATGTAATAATTTGGTGCAATGTACTAAACACATGTTTTTGTTTTTTTCTTTTTTTCACTTAGTAAATGATTAGTGACATCTATAATATCTGTTAAATGAAAACAACTGGGTTTCCTTCACAAGCTATATGTTTTCTACAATTTAATATTTGTAATGTAACGTGACAATGGGTCTGCCAGACCTAGCAATAAACTATTTGGGGAAAATATCGTGAACTCTTTTAAATATTTTGTTAATACTGCCAATATTACATATTCTCATCCTAAGAGAAACATTAAAATAACTGAACTAAAAATAATAATGAGAAAAAAAAAGCAACCACAGTTGAAAGTTTTATCAAATCTTACTTGGTTACAGTTTATAAAGAACTTGCTGCTTAAGGCACATTTTTTACAGCTATATGGGAATCACATAGTTAGGTGAATGTTATTTGCATAACAGAGAAAGAAAAGTCTAACGAATGTACTTGTTTCCTAAAATTATGAAGTATATTGCTTTAACTTGAAGATTCAGCTCCAAATTGTCTTATATGCACAAATTTGATTCATGTTCTTTAGCAGAGGGTTTAGAATTAATCTGGGACAGAGGGTTAGGGATTGAGTCTGAAGTGACTCCTAGGTACTCACAAATCCATCAAAGGAAAGCTCTCTGCAAAACTCTCATTGTGTGTTTCAGATACCCAGGTTATTTTTTCCTCTGTTTAGCCCCTGGTTCCCTTCCTTGAACCTCAGGAATTGAGGGTCTGCAATTCCTGGCCTTTGAACTGTTGTACTTATAGGGAAATTTCCTGAAATCATAGTGCTTTCCTCTTCAACACTGATGCACTTTACTAACCAAGGTGATGATGGTATAAGCTACCAGTAGCTTCACCCAGAGGTGGCTTCTGACATTTACCATAGCCAGAGCACTCTCTTGGCTTATGGGCAACAGCCCAACTTACTCTGCTGATCCTAGAACTTCACTTGTTAGAATACTGTTCATTCAAATTGAGGTGCATATCTACAGGCGGTTGATATATGAGTCTGAATTGTGTCCGATTTAGCTTTCTCTTTCCTCCCATTGGAATTAGTAAGCATTTAACTCCTTCCTGAGCTCACACATGTTATTAAAATGGACCTAGAGTCGTTTATTTAGTGTAAACTGCCATAATGGCTAGAGTACTACATTCAGAGCATTTGACATATGATGTATTACATCTATGATTTGTTGGCTGAATAAACTTGTTAAGCTATTTAAACACAGAGCCACTTTTCCTTTGTGTTTAACTTAAAATTTCTAGGGAGTTTATTTTAGATTCCATGATGTAACATGCATAAGTACTTCACAGTCACGTCTAAAGCATTAGATATTTCATTTCTATTTAGCAAAGATAGAGTGGGTGCCCATAATGCTTGACATATAGAAATAAAATGACATGGTTCCAGCAAAAGAGTTGATAATCCAGAGAGGAACTGAATACCTGTTGTAACCAATAACCGTGTAGTAGTAGCAGATTCCATATTAAGTGTGGGTCATTGCTTGACACTTGGCCTCTTCAGCCACTTCTGCAAACATCTAATCATATTTAATAAGATTGAATTCAGGTAGATTGGCCTTCAGCTCTTAGAAGTCTTGTGAAAGTAATAGCATGATTTTATTTCTAAGCACTACTTGTGAGCATGTCTTGGACAAAGTTCTGCATTGATAATTTATAGCAAAGTGGATTATGTTTTCTTTAGTAGGCCTGATGAAAGCAGGATAAAAGGAAATTATAGGATTCTCAAAGCCAGAAAAATTTTAAGAATGCAAATGCATTTTTAAGCGGTTTTAAAACTAATAGCCTCATATATAAGCAGAATTTCATAGTATACATAACTATATTTTATATATGTATATCTATAAACGTATATGTATATTAAAAAAGGTGTCCCAGAGATATACACATACACATGCATTATTTATTTCTCTTATATTCTAAGTCAATTTTGTGTATTTTAAGCAAGAAGTTTATTTTGAAATCACACATGATGGTAGAAATCAAGTCTTACTATTTGAAAAGCTATCCCAGGTGGCTAATGGCTTAGCTATTCCACCCATGTCTTCCTGGTATTTGTGGTGGCGCTTGATGGCAGGAAAGGAGTTATCATTGTCACTTTAGCATGTTCTATGACTTTTGGCTGGGAGATTTATACAGCTTTTCTGGGGTTATGAAAAGCTCTCTCCTGCAATTCTGTCTGTCTAGGCTTTTGATACAGTGAAGAAAGGTCAGTCCTAAGGGTATCAATGAGGGTTATGATACAGGCCTGAACATGATCAAATGCAACATTTCTGAGGCCTTGAGGATTGTTTTTGAGGCTGCTTGCACTGAATTACCTTCCTATTTTCTCCCTTCAGTTCAATATTTTAACTCAGTTCTCTTGAGCAATAGCTGCACAGCTAAGAATGCAAAAACAATGAATTGAAAATGTATAGAAAGTATCTCCTATTGTTTTCTGCACAGCTCTGCCTATTCACTGGCATTTATTGCCAAAATTAATTATGCATAATTTTCTTACAACTTTTATGATATATGGCAACTTTAAAAGAGTTATGAGCATTGAACAAAAAAGATGCAGACCCAATTACATTTCCTAATGTTGTTTTTCTTTCTAACTTTCTTTCCGCTGTGGTATCCAGCCTCCCTTCTTAGCCTGGCAAATTCCTACTTATCCTCACAATGCTTTTCAAAAACCGCCTTTCCTGGGAACCATTTTTTTTCCCTTTCTTCCCACTTAAGGTCAGTTGTATGTCTGTCTTTTGGGTTCCCAGACACCCCATCCAACCTTATTTCATTTATTCATTTACACATTCTTTCTGCAACATATTGAATGCTTACAGTATCATAGAATATTCTACATTAAAATTACCTATTTGGAATGGTCTTCCTCACTATTCTATAAATATTCTATAAATGTAGAGATCAGGTCTGACATTTCTTCTAATCTGCTACCATCTAGAAACAATAGACACGTAATAAATATTTGTTGTTATGAGTCACTGATAAAAGCTATGGCATAGTCTTATAAAAGCTAATCGAATTAGAAGGTAAATGAACCAACGTAGTTTGTTTTACTATTAAATCATTTTTATCATTAAGATTTGTAAACACAGTTGTATTCAAAATTGTGCTGTGCATTTTCTCTGAATGCCAAAGAAAGTTAAAGCTAAAAATGCTAGCAACCTAAACGAAAATGCTGAAGTCATTTTTCTCAAAGCAGCAACTGTTGAGCAATGTACTCTTCAGAATATATGTCACTTGACCCTTTGATATACCCACCCAGCATTTTAAAGGGCATAACACACATAGGTGTTGTGCTTACACACGCATGCAGGCAGGTTACTATCCCCTGCCTTGTAGACAACATGTGTCATTTGTATACACCTCAGAAATCTTCAAGTTTGGGACAGGTACTATCAAGCTTGCAAAAATGCTCCTACATATAAAACCTATTGCTTTGTCACCCTGTGTGGTCAATTATAATGTAAGTGACTGATTTATGTGACATCTAAGCTATCAAAAATAATTGTGTCAGTTTCACAAATCATTTCTTATTTAAAATAGCTTTGGGATAAAATAGATAATAGTTCCTTGTTAAAGTATTTCTTTGCACACACGGAAAAGGAGATATGGAGCTTAAGCAGATGGGGCCATGCAAATAAAGATTCAGAGAAGTAAAATGATTTGTCTCAGTGGCAGCTAGGATATTGAAGGAAGATGGAGGAGTTCAAGCCCTGCTGAAGACTTAGGATAGGAGGGTGAAGAGATTAGACTTGATCCTGTTCCAATGCAGTCCAAGAGAGTGTGTGTCTTTCTTATTTATTTATTTATTTAGATAGAGTCTAACTGTGTCACCCTTGGTAAAGTACCATGGCATCATGCTCACAGCGACCTATAACTCCTGGGCTCAAGTGATCCTCCTGTCTTAACCTCTCAAGTAGCTGGGACTACAGGCACCTGCCACAATGCCTGGCTATTTTTAGAGAAGGGATCTCTTGCTCGGCCTAGTCTCTTTCTCTCTCTTTCTTTCTTTCTTTCTTTCTTTCTTTCTTTCTTTCTTTCTTTCTTTCTTTCTTTCTATTAAATCATAACTATGTACATTAAATGCGATCATGGAGTATAATGTGCTGGTTTTATATAAAATTTGAAATATTTTCATATAACTGGTTAACATAGACTTCATGGTACTTTCTTAGTTATTGTGTAAAAACATTTATATTATACATTTAGTGAATTTCACATGTACCCTTGTAAGATGCACTGTAGGTGTGGTCCTACCAATTGTCCTCCCTCTATACATCTTCCCTTCTCCCCTTCCCCACCTTGCCCCTAACCTCATATTCTTGGGCTATAATTGGTTTATAGCCTTCATAACTTGGTTTCATAGTAGGGCTGAGTACATTGAATACTTTTTCTTCCATTCTTTTTGAAACATTTTATTTTATGTTATTTTTTATTTTCTTATTTTTTGCAGTTTTTGGCTGGGGCTGGGTTTGGACCCACCACCTCTGGCATATGGGGCCAGTGCCCTACTCCATTAAGTCACAGGTGCTGCCACTTTTTTTTCCATTCTCGAAATAATTTGTTAAGAAGAATATGTTCCAGCTCCATCCATGTAAACATGAAAGAGGTAAAATGTCCTTCTTTCTTTAAGGCTGCATAATATTCCATGGTGTACATATACCACAATTTATTAATCCATTCATGGGTTGATGGGCACTTGAGCTTTTTCCATAACTTAGCATTATGAATTGAATTATTTATTGACTACAATAAATATTCTGGTACAAATATCTTTGTTATAATGTGATTTTTGGTCTTCTGGATATATACCTAGTAGAGGAATTGTAGGATTGAATGGCAGGTCTATTTTTAGATCCCTAAGTGTTCTCCAAACATCTTTTCAAAAGAAACGTATTAGTTTACATTCCCACCTGCAGTGTAGAAGTGTTCCCTTCTGTTGCCATCCACGCCAACACCTCTGATCAAAACAGCATGGTACTGGCACAAAAACAGAGAGGTAGGTGTATGGAACAGAATAGAGAACCAAGAGATGAGCCCAGATATTTACCATTATTTGATCTTTGACAAGCCAATTAAAAACATTCAATGGGAAAAAGATTCCATATTTAATATATGGTGCTGGGTGCACTGGCTGGAGATCTGTAGAAGACTGAAACTGGACCCACACCTTTAACCATTAACTAAGATAGATTCTCACCAGATTAAAGATTTAAACTTAAGACATGCAACTATAAAAATACTAGAAAAAAGTGCAGGGAAAACTCTTGAAGAAATTGTCCTGGGCAAATATTTTAGAGGAAGACCCCCTGGGCAATTGAAGCAACACCAAAAATACATTACTGGGACCTGATCAAACTAAAAACTTCTGCACAGCCAAGAACACAGTAAGCAAAGCAAGCAGACAGCCCTTGGAATGGGAGAAGATATTTGCAGGTTATGTCTCTGACAAAGGTTTAATAACCAGAATCCACAGAGAACTCAAATGTATTAGCAAGAAAAGAACAAGTGATCTCATCTCAGGGTGGGCAAGGGACTTGAAGAGATACTTCTCTAAAGAAGATAGGCGCACAGCCTACAGACATGAAAAAGTGCTCATCATCCTTAATCATCAGAGAAATGCAAATCAAAACTACTTCGAGATATCATCTAAGTCTAGTAAGATTAGCCTACATCATAAAATCAGGCTAATCTCTTAACTCCTGAGTTCAGGCAATCCACCTGCCTCAGCCTCTCAGAGTGCTAGGAGTAA
>CAUYON010206377.1:0-12594 GCA_963573935.1 Arctocebus calabarensis | reverse complement strand
CACAACGCCCAGCCATTTTTTGGTTGCAGCTGTCATTGTTGTTTGGCAGGCCCAGGCTGAATTCAAACCTCCAGCTCAGGTGTATGTGGTTGGTGCCTTAGCCGCGTGAGCCACAGGCACTAAGCCGGGTTTTATAATTTTAATAGCTACTTCTCCATATGTACACATATGCATATACATGTGTGCACACACATATACACACAAAGACATTTATGTATAATATACAGTGTGTCCATAAAGTCCGTGTGCAATTTATTATGTTAAACTATTATAATTTGCACACGAACTCTATGCCCACCCTGGGTATGTATCTATGAACTTAACACATCCACACGACCAGTCTTCCAGCCCTTCTTCTTTTTCGTATGACCAAATAACACCAGAACCTTACCCAGAAAATAATCTTAGAATTTCCCTGTAAACATGGTTAGTCATGAACATCCGTGTGAAAGGCGTGAAAGGCACGTGTGTAGTTCCATCCCAAAGCCTGATGGCTGCTGGATCCAATCCGACACCGCTACTGCGTAAGTCATCACCTCCCCTTGTCCTATCTGACACACATAATCCAGTAGGAGTAGTCAGAGGAGCACATGATGCTGTGACAAAAAGCATATGTGTGATAAGGTCCCACCAGTAACCAGAGACCACGGTAACCTCAAAGGAGTCGTGCTATGAAACATGGTCTTCCACATGACTTAGCTGCTCTCTGGTCTTGCAACAATCATTTGCAACCTCCTAAGTTTCTAGATAAAGTGTGGTAAAGAAGCTGGCCACAGTGATGTCCTGTTCTGGTAACCATCAGCGAAGGCTGTCAGAAGCTTCTGCAGGAAAAGGCCAACGCAAATCCAGCTAGATCAGTCATGAGAACACCAACAATCAACATCAAGTGCACCCAACAGCTCACAGAGAATACCTGCCTGTGAAACGAAATTCTCCAGCAAAGATCCACAGCCCACCTCTAAAGTGGATGTCACACAGTTTCACATCCATTGAAGACAATGAGCACTTTTTGTTGAACTTACGGGAATCGTATGGCATGATAATTGCATTAAGTGACTTATACTTCATTTCAAATCACGCAGTGTTGCAGCACCTTCATTTTTAAAATCAAGAAAAATAACACTGATGTGAATCACATGTTTTCTGAATGTTCAAATGCGTGCATGCTTCTCCCCTTAACATTATATCTCTCTTACAAAATTGGAATTTAAAATCATTGAAGATCAAGGAGTGACGAATACATTTTCCCCAACCACGCTGACCTCGATGTTGCCACTTCCCACATTCCACATCCACTGATTTTTTTAGTTGAGTCAACTTTAGTATAATTATTTGAGATTAGTGACTATGGATAAGAAAAATAACATGAATGAAAGGCTCATGAAATGAGCTTTAGAAGAACTTATAAATGAGTCTAATTTCCTAATAATTAAATGAGAAAGAGAGAAAACCGTAATGTGACATACAATCTTTTTTTTTTAAAAATGTATTTTTTCCATTTTTTGAGGGGTTTGTTCTCTTCAAATTCCAAACTTCCTGTCTTCAAAAATGCAGAATATTTTCATCTCCTCTGATTGCCTCTTAAGAATCATCAAGTTTATTACCCTCTTTCTTCAGGCTAGAAATGGAGAAAGAATTGCTTTTAGGTGAATTTGTTTGTTTTCATAGATTTTTTTTACATCCTAGTATCTGTTAGGAAACAAAGCTATGATAAAAAGGAAAAACAGGAACCATTCACCTAACAACAACAAAAAATCTTGGTTTCAAACATCGCACAATTGGATGACACATTTTTTTTCCTCTGGGCCCACAGCTGCATGACTCACTCCTGTGTGTTTTGCCTGCCTTAGCACTGAGTGGGCTGATGTAAATAGGAAGTGATGAGGAAAATCAAATTGGAGCAAACACATTTTTTCAAGACTGTAACAGGAAGAGATAGGAAGCCCAGGAAGATACTTGATAGATATTTAACTCTGTAGAAAAAAAAAAAAAGGAAGTAGCATGTTGAAGCACTCGGCTAGTTATTTTTGAGTTGTTGAACAGAAACGGGATAGGCAGAGAAAGGCTGTGCAGATAGGATGCATTTTGTTGCATAGCAACGCAGAGGTTAGAAGCTACTGTACATAACGGAGCCCATCTGTCTGTAGGGAAGACGGAGAAATGGCTTAAAACAAAGAAAAAGAAGCATGAGGTTCATTGGCTGGCAAGGAAGAGAGGAGGTTCCATAGTCCTTGTAAAAAATATATTTTGTGCTAATATAAAATAAATTTTAATGATATTTAAATGTTATTTCAAAGAGCTGATTTTCATTCATGAAATCTGAAGCTTTGAATTCCGTCCTGCCTCAGCATTATACTCCTTGTTTCCATCAGCTGCTGGCCTGGAAACTTTCCAGAAAGGTTTGCAGGTGGTTACGTTGCTGCAGTGGGTAGTGTGCATGAACTTGGGAAGACACAATTTAGCCCTAAAACTCGGTGTCCAATAAAATGAGTGACAATTACCTTTTAAGACCAATCAATGGGGTGGGAGTGGTAACTGGGGAGGAGAGTGAGAATGTCCAACCCAACAAAAGATAACCCCCTTTTTCTGTCCCGTGAGTTCCCCCAAGGATTTCCTGGGGGGTAGCTCCTACCACAGATCCCTGAAGACATAAGAACCACACACGAGACTATTTCTTCCTTTGGAAGCTCCTAGTACGAGTAGGGAAATGTGAGAAGTGGATAAGTTCCTCCTTTTGGGACAGGAAATTCTCTCCAGAAATAATGTCCAGTTGCCTGCTGCCAAAAGCTGTCAGCCCTGTGGCTGATTCTGCTTCCATAGAATCACAGTGGCCTGTTTCCTTCCCTCTGCTCTGCCTGTCATTCCCCAAACTTGCACCTTTCTGCACAGAACTCTGAGCAGCCCTTGCTCAGGAGCCCCTGCCACCACTGCCTCCTCTTCCCTGCCAGGCAGACATATCCCTGCTTCCCTCCCCGGCTGAGGGGACAAAGGATTCCTGTGGTCACCCACCGATGACACCAAGAGGCATTGTTTCAAGGTGAAATCATGGTCTCTCCTAAACAAAACAGAGCTTCTACTTCACCTTCGTGGTACCCAAAGTAGAACACCACCCCCAGCCATGTTCTAGTTGGAGACCTTTATACGATATCTCATGGAGCAGAAAAGCTCAAGAATACCAAAGAATTTGAAAGAGCGTGAGCCAACACTCCCCTGAGAGGATGAAACAGAGTAGTAAATATGAGCTTGTTTCCCAGGGTTACCTTTCCTTGGGTAATGTTTTTGTTGTCTAGTATTTTTTGAGTATTAAATTCCTACATAAGGGTTTGGTGCCCATAACTTAGTGGTTACAGCGCCAGCCATGTACACCAAGGCTGGCAGGTTCAAACCTGGCCCGGGCTTGCTAAACAACAATGACAACTACAACAACAAAAATGGCCAGACATTGTGGTGGGTGCTAGTAGCCCCAGCTACTTGGGTGGCTGAGGCAAGAGAATCACTTAAGCCAAAGAGTTTGAGGTTGCAGCACTCTACAGAGGGCAAAATAGTGAGACTCTGCCCCCACCCCCCAAAAAAATTCCTGCATAAGGATGTTATAGATACCTACTATGATAAAGCCACATACCAATGGGGAGGTTGGGGATGGTTTGTTTTTGCATGTCTCTGCCCCCTGGGGAATTGGTCTGCAAGTGTTAACAGTGGACTCTGGAGCCCAAATATCAAGCTTCATTTCAGACTCCCTCCTTTACCAGCCTGATGGCCTTTTGGTCTTCTCATCTGTAAAACGGGGATAATTATACCAAGTATGTCCAGTGGCAGGGAAGAGTCAGAAAGACCATGCACAGTAAGCCCATACAGAGGAAGCACATGGGAAGGGCTCGGTAAACATTGCCAGCGAGCACTCTAACGAGCCATCAGCAGACGCAATGAAGAACTTTAAAAGATCTTACCCTACATATAGTAATTGAGTCCAAGGTGATACATAATATTTGTAGATCTCTGTGAAAACAGAAATGTGGAAATGAAATATCAGGAGCCCAAGAGAATGAATCTTCTTTGCACAGTGGACCATTCTGCCTCACCCACAAATATTTTCAACCACTTGCATAATAAAAACCGCTGTTTGTTTAGAACTTTGTGATCCTGTCCATTATGCATCATGTAATCTGAGTACCTTCCCTTTGGGACTGAATCCCAGTACCACTCCCTCTGCGAAGAAGGCAGAGTAAGGATTACTATCCGTATTTTATAGCTAGAAAACCAAGGGCCCCAACGTCTCAGGGACTTGCTTCAACTTTTGCAGCCCGCTAGTGGTTTGCTCTTGTGAACCTGAATTCTTGCTTTTCCTGGTGCACCTGGGCTTCTCCTGAGAATGTGAGATTTACAGAAGCGGATGCTGTCTAGACCCAACTTAATCTCCTTCGTTTCCGAGGATGGTGTGCATGCGGGTACCAATTATTACTATGCACGGTGTAATGGAGCATTTAAAAAAGGAGATACCATCTTACTCTAATGATCACCTTTCTGTCTATGGTCCGATTAAAATCCCCGAGGAAAATAGAGTATTTCACAAGATGAAGCACAAATAGCTTCCCTTGTTCTCAGCATTTGATTCCATTTTATTTCCTTTCCTTAATACTGTTTGAAATGAACATACGGCCAAGCAGTCATTTTCTGAGGCATCCAGTATATAATTGTTGGGGAAATAACTGTGTTGAATCTGTCTTAGCTGATTTATTGTTACACACTGAGTCGAATCTGTCTTAGCTGATGTATTGTTACGCACCATGTTGGACTGAACTGCTACAAAGAGTGGCGTTGGGCATTGCTAGGTTTGTGCAGAGTGCTGGTCCCACCCACACCCCACCAGGGCACCGCCATTTCTGCTGTATGCAGGCTGGGTTTTCACATGAGGGAAGTATGTTTGAAGGTGGTGAAGACTATTGTTCTAGATGATGTGAGGCATAACTAAAAGAGAAACTTGGAAGCAAGAGACCCTAGGGATAAAAAAGAATGGGACACTGGATGATAAGAATAATATTTTGCATCCTAAATCATTTACTTTATTGAGTAGCCCATTAAACCTTGCAGTTACTCACTTTGCTCTTACAGATTTGCGTCTTTCCACATAACACAGAAGTTGTATTTCTATGGGAGAGTTGCGGAAACTGGGGACAGTGAACTGCAGTAAAGGGGCAGGAATGTTATGAAGCAGCTGTCTGATTCCTGCCTCACAGGAGAAAGTGCTCTCAGGAAGCTGAGAGAAAAAGCGGAGAGTCAACTAGTTAGTGGCAGAGATGACCCGGAGCAGGCAGGAGGCAAACTGCCTCATCCGAGGCTGAGGCTGTAGCCTTCCACAGAGCGTTGACAAGGAAGTGCCCAAAACAACCCACCACTCACTGCAGGGCATCTCCTAGCGAGAGGAAGAGGGGGGGAAGAGAAAGCTGATGTCTGCCTATGCACACCTCCACCTCACTCAGGGGGGCAGTCTCTGCATCCGTTTCCTGATGTACTCATGACTTCTCCCTAAAGTTCCCAGTCTTTTTCATGTCTGTAGGGAGTTTTTGTTTTTTTGAGACAGAGTTTCACTCTATAGCCCTGGGTGGAGTAACGTGGCATCTTAGCTCACAGCAACCTCAAACTCCTGGCTCCAGTGATCCTCTTGCCTCAGCCTTCCAAGTAGCTGGGACTACCGGCGCCTGCTGCAACACTAATTTTTCAATTTAAGTAGAGATAGGGTCTCACTCTTGCTCAGGCTGGTCTCAGACTCCTGAGCTCAAGCAATACACGTGCTTGGCTTCCCAGAGTGCTAAGATTACAGGTCTTCATGTCAATTATTTTGCATTCTCCTTTTTAACATTACCTAGAAGAAAAGTTAATAAAATGTAAATTAAAATTACATACAAATTATATTGGTTTATTTGCTTGCTTAAATACTTCCTGTGTACCTATTATGTATATGGGTAAGTCACTATGAAAGTTTCAAGACAGACTGTGTTATGGTCCATTCTTTCATTTCCAAGAAACACAATCAATGGTGTTCTTTTTGATTCAGCTGTGCAAGTTTGGTGTTGCTGGGAGGACTTCATTTGTTTCTGTCCATGCAGATTTTATAATTCTTGAGGGTTTTCTGTGTGTATATCTCAAAACTTTCATAAAGACCCACATACCAGCAGCCTGTGTCAGGGATATGGCAATGAACAAAGCAGATAGTCCCCGCCTTCCTTGAGGAGTAATGTTTGTGCTAGAAAGATAACAGGCTGTAAGTAGCTTTCCTTTTGGTTTTAGGGAACATCCTTTCTATAAATCAAATTGATGCATCTCTTTCCTATATTGACGAGAAGATGTAATGCTTAAAAGTCATCGGCAGGCCAGGCGCAGTGGCTCACACATATAATCCTAGCACTTTGGGAAGCTGAGGCAGGAGAATTTCTTGAGGCCAAGAGTTCAAAATCAGCCTGAGCAAGAGCGATACCCTATCTATACAAAAAATTGAAAAGTTAGCCAGGCATGTTGGTGCTGGTCCCAGCTACTTGGGAGGCTGAGGCAGGAGGATCACATCCGTTCAGGAGTTTAAGGTTGCAAAGAGATATAATGATGCCCTGATGTTAGAAAAGTTCCTTTTCCTTATTAAGTGCTCATTAAATAATTGGTGAGAGGAAAAAAAAATCTTTTTATCAACCAGATGCCATAAACAATGTTAAAAACAAAAGCCACATGTGGGAAAGTATATTAGCAACACTTATGACAAAGAATTAGCACATAGAGTACATGAAAAAGTTGTAACGTTAATGAGAAGGACCACAGACCCAAGAGAAAATATAGGAAAAAATATCTGAATGGGCATTTGACAAAATAGACTATGCAAACAAATTAAAAAGAGAGTTATACTCAGTAGCAATGAGGGAAATGGGAAACCAACCACGGTGCTCTTCTATAACACATCCACAGCCAAGAAAGACATAAATGTAAATTCAAGTCATGGAACTCCTATACACTGCTGGTGGGGATGTGATTTAGTGCAACCACTTTGGAAAACATTTGGCATTGCCTAGTAAAGTTGGAAATGTGTATGTATTTTGCCCTTACAATTTCAATCTTAGGTATATACCCTAGAGAACCTTTTATACCACACCCAATAATGTATGTTCATAGGTGCATTGTTAGTAATAGTCCAAAAATTAAAAAAAAAAAAGAAATATGTAGTATGATTCAACTTACACAAAGATAAAATAAAACTACTATATATTATTTTATGTGTGTGTTACCAGTACGCCCAGAACCATTCAATGAATAGGGATTCTTTTCTCCAGTGTATACTTTTTGTTTGCTTGTCCAAGATTAGATGGTCATATGAGCCTGGTTTCTTCTCTAGAGTCTCTGTTCTGTTCCATGGATCTATATGTCTAGTGTTATGCCAATACCATGCTGTTTTGATATGTCTCTGTTCTATTTGTCTCTGTTCTGTTCCATGGATCTATATGTCTAGTGTTATGCCAATACCATGCTATTTAGACTTTTAGGATAGCCTGAAGCCTGGGAATGGGATACCTTCAGATTTTCTCTTATTTTGTAGAATTGCATTGCCTATTCAGGATTTTTCTGGTTCCATATGAAACATAGAACTTTTTCAAGATTTGATGTTGGTATTTTAATAAGTATTACATTAAATCTATAGATTGCTTTGGGTAGCATAGACATTTTAACAATGTTGATTATTCTAAGCTAGGTGCCCTTCAACACACGGATGGTTTCATAAACAATGGTATATGTACACCATGGAATACTATTCAGTCACTAAAAAAAAAAAATATAGAGATTTCCTATCTTTTGTAACAAAATAATGTATTTGGAGAATGTAGGAAGAATAGGGACCAAAGACCCTATTCTTGGGAAGGGAAAGCACCCCCATAAAAAGAGGAAAATTAAAAAGTAAGCTGAGGGAGTCAGAACAAAGAAAAGTCAGCTAGTTTACATTTAAGCTAGCCATTGCTAGCAAGCTTCCTGCCTTTTCTGAAATTCTAGCCTGTTAGGGGTACAGTTTACAAATACCCTGCTGGGTCTGTGAGCACTCTGAGGAAAAATGGTCACAGAAGAGGCTATGGCAAATCCCTGGAAAGATACAATAACTGGGTTGTTTCCTACTTAGTAAATAGGCAAAGCAGATTGTGGAGATTTGCATTTGCCTGGGGCAGAGACCAAGGGAATAGCTGGAGCCCTGAGATATGGGCAGAAGAGCTTATATCCCTTATCGCAGAGGAAGATCCTCTGTGGTGGTGATAGCAGGAAAATGCCTCCCTCCCACCAGTTCCTTAGAGGAGATTAATGCCTGTGGCATTTTACTCCACCGGGAACTAGCAGAGTTTAACACTGCCCTAGAAATCTGTGTGTGTGATCTCAAGCAGGAGGCTCTTCCAAAACAAGGCTCAGATTTAAGATTTCTCAAACCCTTAAATAATAACAATAGGAGCAGATATGCTCACTCAGAGAAACTGCTGGTGTCTTTGTTCCCTCCCTCGTCTTACCCTCTGGGCAAATAGACTTCAATAAAAGCAGAGTGGAGCAAACACTCTGGGCCACCCTGAGTTCCCACCTTTAATTCTATTCTGTGTCTCAAGTCTCTTTCTTTGCCATTGTTTCTAACTTTATATTTCTTCAGTCGGTCACCAGTTCCACAGGTCTTAGCAGACCCTTCCCCAGGGGCAGGACTCCAACAGGAGAACATTCTCCTAAGTGAAATGTCAAGGGAATGGAAAAGTAAACACCACGTGCACTCAGTACTTAAGTAGAGCCAGTAGATTAATAACTACATGCCCACCTAAGAAAAAGACTCAATTATATTCAAGGGCAAAGAGGGGAGAGGGGTGGGTAAATTCTCACCCAGTGGGTACATTGCACACCTCCTGGGTGAAGGACACAACTGCAACCTGGACTTTGACAAAAGCATACTATGTAACCTAATCATCTGTAGCCCATATTAATCTGAACTTTAAAAAAAAAAATTACTGTTTAGGGATTATTTAGAAATCACTAAAGAGGGATGCGATTGGGGAAGAGTTGGCAGGAAACTACTTAGATACTGGTATTATTCTTTTTCTTCATCTGAGTAGTAGTTACAAAGGAGTTTCTTAATATTTTTTAAACTCTACATATGTTATACATTTTTGGTCCACTGTTGCTACACTAATGCTGTGATACAGTCCCAAATCTCACTGGCATATGAGAACAAGCATTTGCTTCTCCTGCTCCAAGTCTGGGGGTTGGCTGGTCTTTGCTCCAGATTGTGAGGTAGGTTCAGGTCGGCCCCAGCTGCCTCCTCTTGCCCCACGGACCAGCTGCTGTCCACAGCATTCTTAGGGTAGTTGGTAAAAGCACAAGAACCCAACTCATCTCACACAAAATGATTTAAACCCTTTATTGATTTCACAGCCCTTAAGATTCTACTACAAGCACATGAAAAGATGATCAACCTCATTAGCCATTATAGAAATAAAAATCAAAACCACAATAAGATACAACTTCACACCCACAGGATGGCTGCCATCAAGGCAACAGACAATAAAATGTGTTGTGAAGGAAATAGAGAAACTGGAACTCTCATACATTGCGGATGGGGATATAAAATTGTTCACCTACTCTGGAAAACAGATGGGTAGTTCCTGCAAAATATTAACAAAGAGCTACCATGTGACCCAGTTATACTAATAGATTTATGCCCCAAAGAACTGAAAACATATGCTTGTATAAAAAGTGGTACCCAGCATTCATGACAGCACTGTTCATAATAGCCAAGTGATCGACCCCCTTCAGCCTCCCAGAGTGCTAGGACACCTGGCCAGAATTAGTGATTTAGTACTAAAATTACACTTTTATTTATTTATTTATTTTTGAGACAGAACCTCAAGCTGTCACCCTGGATAGAGTGCTGTTGCATCACAGCTCACAGCAACCTCCAATTCCTGGGCTCAAGCGAGTCTCTTGCCTCTGCCTCCCAAGTAGCTGGGACTACAGGCGCCTGCCACAACGCCCAGCCATTTTTTTGGTTGCAGTCGTCATTGTTGTTTGGCGGGCCCAGGCTGGATTTGAACCCGCCAGTTCAGGTGTACGTGGCTGGCGCCTTAGCCCGTTGAGCCACAGGTGCCAAGCCAAAATTACACTTTTAAAAAGCACAAACTTTTGTAAAAGTCATAAGTTAATATTAACAAACAGGAGTGGCAACAGCAGCTCTAAACAGGCAGTTTAACCATCGTAGAACAAGGTATACAGACAGGGATAACCACCAACACCAACGCACACATAGGTCCCCATCAGCGTTTGGGTACCCCATTCTTAATTATGAACAAGAGCCAAAAACCACTAGGCAGCTGAGTGACAATCTCCAACATGAGAAAAAGGTAGTGAACAAGAGAGAAAGATGGATGGAGCATTAAAGGGAACAGACTATGCTAAAATAAAAACTTCAAAGAAACATCACTGTCTTCAGAAATATAAGAGTATATCACTAACAAAATAAGAAAGGCGCACTGGCTTACACCTATAATCCTAGGACTCTGAGAGGTCAAGGCAGAAGGACTGCTTGAGGAGATAGCCTGAGCAAGAGCAACATTTTTCCAATTTTTCCAAAAATGAAAAAATTAGCCAGGTTACTGATAGTCCTAGCTACTAAGGAGGCTGAGACAAGAGGGTCACTTTAGCCCAGGAGTTTGAGGTTGCATTGAACTGTGATGATGCCACTGTACTCTACCTGGAGTAACAGAGAGAGATTCTGGCTTGAAAAAAAAAGGAAACAAGAAAGAAGAAATAATGATATTAGGCCAGGATTAGGCTCACATCTGTAATCCGAGCATTCTAGGAGGCCAAGGCAGGTGGATTGCCTAAGCTCAGGAGTTCAAGACCAGTCTGAGTGAAAGTGAGACTCTATCTCTACTAAAATAGAAAAACTGAGGCAAAAGAATCGCTTGAGCCCAAGAGTTGGAGGTTGCTGTGAGCTATGATTTTACAGCACTCTACCCAGGGCAACAGCTTGAGACTCTGTCTCAAAAACAAAAAAAAGAAAGAATGAATGAATGATATTAGAAAGCAACAGTCATGACGGCACCCATAGGTCAGTGGATAGGGTGTCAGCCACATACACTGAGGCTGGCGAGTTCGAACCCAGCCCAAGCCAGCTAAAATCAACAATGACAGCTGAAACAAAAAAAAATAGCCAGGCGTTGTGGCAGGTGCCTGTAGTACCAGCTACTTGAGAGGCTGAAGCAAGAGAATCATTTAAGCCCAAGTGTTGGAGGTTGCTGTGAGCTGTGACTCCACAGCACTCTACTGAGGGTGACATAACTCAGTAGAAGAGTTGAAAAATATAGTTAAGAAAGTATCTCTGTAGGTAGATCAAGAAGGCAAAGCAGAAAATGAGAAAAGTAAAAAGAAGCCAAGGAAAGCAAAAGAAATATTAGATATCTGAATAGGATAGGAGTTGGAGAAATGGAGAAAGAGCAAATTGAGATAAAGAAATGATCACAGATACAGTGCAAGAAAAATCTTCAGAATTGAAAGGCCTGGGATGAAAGAAGCCATCAACTACCTAGGACATTCGAGTGGATGAAAATAAATCACACTATGGCACATAGCAGTGAAACTTCAGAACACTAAGAATAAAGAAAAGATCCAAAGATAACAAACGAGAGGGGGAGGATGACCCACAGGAATGGTGTTGAATTTCACAGTACTACGAGTTAGATGACACACGTCTCTCATATCACGAGAATGTTCAATCAAGTGTCATTTTTAAGCATATCAAAATTTACACATGGAGGGAAAGATTTCAGTTATAAAAACCTTATCAAGGGCATTCTGGCAGGGAGCAGAGCGGCGGCAGGCATAGCTAGCGGGTCGGCCCGGAGCAGGGGTGCAGCTCAGTTCCCCCCCCCCCGACACCCCTCCCCCTCAGGCGCCAGCCCCACCCCTCCTCCAGCCCTAACCCTGCGGCATGAGCCCGGGGTGGCTCTGGGCACCCCCAAGGAGACACCCCCATCATGGGCAGCCAGAACTCCAAGGGTCCCTGGGCGACGTGACCCCCGAAGAGGCAGCAGGTGCTTCTCCCGCGAAGGCCAACGGACAGGAGAATGGCCACGTGAAAAGCAATGGAGACTTATCCCCCATGGGTGAAGGGGAATCGCCCCCCACCCCTGCCGTGAACGGAACAAATGAGGCAGCCAGGCGACCTGCGATGCCATTGAGCCAGCACCCCCTAGCCAGGGTGCTGAGGCAAAGGGGGAGCCCCCCAGAAGACCCCCAAGAAGAAGAAGAAATTCTTTCAAGAAGTCTGCTCGGCGCCTGTGGCTCGGAGGGCTAAGGCGCCAGCTACGTACACCTGAGCTGGCGGGTTCGAATCCAGCCCGGGCCCACCAAACAACAATGACGGCTGCAACCAAAAAATGGCCGGGCGTTGTGACGGGCGTCTGTAGTCCCAGCTACTTGGGAGGTGGAGGCAGGAGACTCGCTTGAGCCCAGGAATTGGAGGTTGCTGTGAGCTGTGATGCCATAGCACTCTATCCAGGGAGATAGCTTGAGGCTCTGTCTCAAAAAAAAAAAAAAAAAGAA
>CAUYON010206373.1:0-22400 GCA_963573935.1 Arctocebus calabarensis | reverse complement strand
TGTATAACAGAGCCTAATTCAGCAACTGCATCCCTGTCATAAACTGAGTATGGTTTAGTATGAGGAAAGCTCAACAAATTCACCCACTCTCAAGATTAACTACTTTCTCTCATGAAACCAGTGCGTGAGGAAGAAGGAATGGGTTCCTTTTCATTGTAAATATTAATGACATCAAAAGTTTACCCTAATCTCCATTGGAATTAAGTAAACATATAAAATGGGAAGCATCAATACTCAATATTGACGTAACATTTGTTGAATTACTAGTAGATTCTTCCTTTTGCTTACTCATCTGTACGGGAAGAAGTTTGTGTATCAGCAGATAGTGATAATGATGGGCAGCATTCAAGGTCTTCTTTTTATCTCTTCAAAAGGTCAGGGTGCAGTTTTCCGACCATACACATTATGATGGTTGTTAATGTACATGAAACACACATACGACCCTTCCGTGCCTTTTCTGATGGGGACCAGATTCTGTACCACAAAAATCACAGAAACTTAATAAGCTGTTGTCAAAGTAAAGCTAGAAGTCAGGAAAGTGTGAGTAGTTAGTCATTAGGTTTTGACTTTTTTTGTTCACTTACGCGTGTCACATTCTAAAAGGAATGAAGATGCGGCAGTGTCAGCTGAAACTCTGGGCGTTGTTCTCACACCATCAGATGAGCTGAATTCTCACAAGGAATGGCCCGTCATCGTTTTGTCAGGATTAGCAGTTCCCACGCATGGCCACTGGTCTGGCTGACATCAGTTGGTCTATCCAAAGGCAGAGTCTGGAAAATATCTCTAAGACCAGTTTTGGTTTTACAACAGTGACATTCTCTGTAGGAGCAGTTAGAGAAGTCACAAATCTGGGCTTTGTCAAGGAGTCATGGCACATAAGCAGTAAGCAGTTGCAGTGGTAGGGAAGTTAGGGAATAACAGACGGTCAACTTTTAGCTACATCTATACTTTTATAGGAATCAGACCTTTATCTTCCTGCCTATGACTTCACATTATTTTATAATAACATAGGCAGTTTCAATCTGATCTGAACTACCACATTAGAGAGTCAAATTCTTGCATCCAGTTCCGGATCCGAGTCAGTTCCCAGACCTAGAATGTTGTGAACGAAAAACACTGGATGTCTGGGCGGTGCCTGTGGTTCAACAAGTAAGGCGCCAGCCCCATATACCAAAGGTGGTGGGTTCAAACCCAGCCTCAGCTGAATTGCAAAACAGAAAAATAGCTGGGCATTGTGGTGGACGCCTGTAGTCCTGCTACTCGGGAGGCTGAGGCCTAAGCCCAGGAGTTGGAGGTTGCTATGAGCTGTGATGTCACAGCACTCTACCGAGGGTGATAAAGTGAGACTCTATCTCCACAAACAAACAAACAAACCAAAAAACACTGGATGTCCTTGGGAAAGGCCCTTTCCCTGATGATACTGCTAACCTTCCTCCTTCCTTTATATTAGAAATGATCCACTGGAGAAATAACTTGAATTCCAAGGATTATTAAATACTGGCTAGCTAACACTGATCCTTGGGGACCCCAAACATCATTATGGTTTATCGATCAGAGAAATTTCATAGGCGTTTTGGTCCCTCAGGAAGATATTTGGTCTATGTCACTGATTCCTGGCACAGAGCTCTGAAAATCCTCAGAATTTTCTAAGTGATAATGGTGAAAGGAGTGTCTTTTGTTCTAGTAACTCCTGGGGGTCCCCTAGATAACTTCAAGATGAATGAGGGTCACCAGAAAGATCAGGCATTGATTAGAAACTTTGAATTTTCATCTCAATCCCCAAACCTCCTGGAGGGACAGAGCCTAAAGATTTAGTTAATTACCAATGGCAAAAGATTGAATCAACAATGCTTGTTCAGTAAAACTTCCATAAAAACCCTTAAATGACAGGATTTAGGGAGTTTTCATGTTGGTGAATATATTGAGGTGCTGGGAGGCTGACGGGCCCAGAGAGGGAAGAGAAACTCTGTATTCCTCCTTCCTTGCCGCGCCCATATCTTAGTTGTATCCTTTATAACAAACCAGTAATGACCTTAGTAAACAAAGTAACTTCCTGAGTTTTGTGAGCTGTCCTAGTGAATTATTGGACCTGACCAGGGACTCATGGGAACCTTCAATTTGTAGATGCTCAGTCAGAAATGCAGGTGGGACTTGAGATTGGCCTCTGGAGTGGGGGCAGTCTTGTCAGAGGGTGCCCTTTAACCTGCAGAAAAGGTTAGACAATAACAGAATTGAATGGAATTGTTGGACCCCTAGCTGGTGTCAGAGAGTTGGAGAAGTGATGTTATTTCTTGTCCCGTCTTCATGTGGATGCCAGCATGCTCCTTTGACAATAGAAATCCAATTAAAACAGATTCTGCACTGCTCAGGGATAATGTTCAAATCCTTTAACGTGACTTTCCAGAATCAGTTCTCAATGTAATTTTGTGATCCATCCACTGATAGCTTTTCATTCTCCTCTCCTTTCTATTATCCTGGTGCCTTTAGCAAAGTGTTACTCAAATATTTCAACTGAGCAGCTTCTAATTATCAGATGAAAAAGGAACAACCCAGGTTTTATGCCTGGGCAGAAATATTACAAGGGGAGCAGCACCCCCTAGTGGCCGGCAGGGTGTTGATGGACGCGATGAAGGAGAGTTGAAAGGGAAAGATCAATCTGAAAGCCCACAGCGTGGTTTCAGGCCCATCTGCCATTTTTACAAGTGAAACTTCTCCCTCCACTGCTCCCCACCTTTTGGAGAATACAAAATTGATTGTCTTTATGAAGGTGGTGTACTTGTTACTGTCTTCAATTTCCAATTTGTCAAACACAAACATTTTTCAAATGCGGATTTAAAATATTACCCCATAATATTATGCCCATTCCCTGAAATCTTTACAACGTTGAGGAATTTCAATGGGGAGGTGAAAAATACCATCTGACTACACAGCTTTCTCTAGCCTGAGTTCCTGGCTTCCAGAGATTTTGTGTTTTCTGTTTTAGCTATTGGTAAGTGGTTCTAAAGACTAGTGTCTTTGGACAATCTGTTCTTTTCTTGAGACACAGATGTAATTTGTGTGACAGGCCAACCTTGGGGTGTCCTTGTGATACTATATTTATTCTATATAGTATCAAGTAAGCGATCACTCTCAATAGGAATGTGAAGAGGTCACATCAATTTTTAAATTTCAAATTATTAGCTATTATGGAAAAATTATAAGCTATAGAAGTACTTATAGATTTGGGAATTCATGAAACTCTGGTTATGTATCTTTGTGTACATACCTTTGAACAGATTAAGATACTGTGAATAATAATGGAGTAAATTATTATTTTACTCCATTATTATGTCCATTTTAATATGTCCATTTTACTTTCTCTTAAATATCAGAGGTATCAGGACTAGGAAAAATGAAGGTATCCTTCCTTCCTTTCTGAATTCTTTTTTCAAACAGTCTCACTTTCTTGCCCCTAGTAGAGTGCTGTAGTGTCATAGCTCACAGCAACCTTAAACTCTTGGGCTTAAGCAGTTCTCTTGCCTCAGCCTCTGGAGTAGCTGGGACTACATGCGCCCACCGCAACACCTGGCTAATTTTTGGAGACGGGGTCTAGCTCTTTCTCAGGCTGTCCTCCAACTCCTGAGCTCAAGGATCCACCTGCCTCAGCCTCCCAGACTGCTGGGATTACCGGCGAAAGCCACTGTGTTTGGCCCCCACTTCTGAATTCTTATCATCAGTAGATTGCAAACAATTTCTCTCCAATCACTCTGAATAAAGCCGGCTGTATTGAATCTGCATGCATCTGCCAGCCACAACATTTACATGAACTTAGATATCTGGAAAAGATTCAGAGTACACTGAGGATCTAGTTCTGATCTTTTCCAGATGGATGATTCCAGGCCCTCCTTGCTTCAATTGTGCATGGTAAATATCATTTTCTCCACATTATTAAATAAAAATATCCCCTCAAAAATGGATGCTATAATTGCCTGTTGACTACCTATGCTTTTCATGAAGTGATAATCTCAAAACAAACAAACAAAAATCACCGATGTTACTCAGCACTGATGTTGTCTATAGAGTGTGTGTGTGACACAGTTAAATAGAGAAAATATTGAAGCTTGTTCAACTTAATGCTCACTGACTGCTGGTCCACAGCAGAGGAAGAGCAACCCTGAATATTCAATGCCAAAATGTTTGTAAAGTATTTTAAAGTATGCACAGGAAATGATTGATAATGGCAAATTGTTTTCCAAAATGGTTGTACCAATTTACATTTCCACTAGCACTGTATAAGATATTTTGTTGCTCTATATGTTCATCAATGTGTTGCCTACCTGGTGTGATTTTAATCTTATTCATTCATCTTTCTTTTGTCTGTTTGTATTGTCATTTTATGTATGAAGAAACTGAGGTTTGTTTAAAAGAGCAATGTTACTCATCCCAGTTAACAACAGAGTTAATAAATAGAACCCATGTTTTCTGCTTTCAAATTCAGTCTTCTATCATCCACCTGCTAACACAAATAATGCTTCTGTTTCTAGCCCGGTTCTTAGGAAGTCCCAGTCTCCCCCAAATCTCCTCCCAGCATCTGAGGACCTTGAATTCAGACCTTTTCCCTCACTGAGGAGGTTTTGTGTGCTCCAGAATGCCGAACACCACACAGCAGCCCATATCTCCATCACTTCATAGCCCCCTCCTCCAACTAAGCACCCTAATCCTCACCCTCTTGACAATGCCTCTTGCTCCTTCCTGTCTGCCTGTATTTCCTTTCTTCCCATAAAACCCACTCTCTGCTGACTGTAGCCTCACTGGGAACATTTATTTTAAAAAAGGGAACCCCAGCTCCGTGACTCACACCTGTAAATCCTAGCACTCTGGGAGGTTGAGGCAGGTGGATTGCTTGAGCTCAAGAGTTGGAGACTCTGTCTCTACTAAAAATAGAAAAACTAGCAGGTCGCTTGGCTGGCACCTGTAGTTTCAGCTACTTGGGAGGCTGAGGCAAGATAGCTTGAGCTCAAGAGTTTGAGGTTGCTGTGAGCACTCTACCCGAGGTGACAGAGTGAGACTCTGTCTCCAAATGAAAAAAAAAAAGGATAATATCTAATTTGTGTTTATATGCAAAGAGAAAATGTATACTGAACTATATGAAACACCCTCTGTTGGCCTCTATTATTAATATTACCTACTATTACATTTTAAGCAGCCCAACACAAACCAATAGTGTGATCATAAGCAAATTACTCAATTTTTTGATCCTCAATTTTCTAACTAATAAAGTAGGTATACTTGTTATGCCCCAGAGTCTCTCAAAGACCACACCACCAGACAAGTTTAATTTAAAGAGGAATCCTTTTATTGAAGAGCCAGCCAGCACCTGCTTGAGTGTCCCAACACAGGGTTTCTGAGAACAGCCGTAAGTTGTCTTAGACTCAGACTTTGATAAGGCAAAATTTTTCCAGGGGACAAGCAAGCATAGTTACAAAAGTGAAAACAGCAGTTACGGGAAATCACAGAGGGTCAATTTACAATGCTATGATCAAGAGGGCACTTAGTAATCCTTTTTTTTGTTTGTTTGTTTTGTTTTGTTTTGTTACAAAACAAGTACAATCTACAATGTCCTGAGGTAGTATGGGGAGGGGGACTGGCGGTGGGGGTCATAAACAGCAAGATCACAAAAAACAAGTGCAAGTCAGTAACTTACATCACTAACAATTTTAGTTGAATGCATTCACAGTTATACAATGGGAGGGCAAACAAGAGGAACCAGTTTCAAAAGTAATGGAATGTGATGGAAAGGGAGTGAACAGTAAAATACAGTCAAACGTGCTCTTTTAACATTTCCATATCATATATGATGGCATGAAGACCACTTTAATATAATCATGAGTGTTGTCACAAGGGTAATTGGTGACTTTCTACACAATACTAATAATTCTAACAGTTCTGACCAGGTAAATACCATGCGGGTGGGGAGGCAAGTGGAACTGTTTTTTTAAAAATGCAAAATAACAGAATGGAATCAGGCCTGCTTTGCCCTCCCACTGATTCTCAGGAAAAAGAATAATATCAAAATGGAATTAGGCTTGTTTCTCTTTCACCTTAACATAACAACACCTACTTTATAAGGTTGACTGAACAGGATGACATAATATATGTATGTAATCTGTTTAACACAGTGCTTGATGATAAGGAGTGCTCAATAGATATTTTATTTTTAACAAAAACTCATCTAGATCGCCTGTAACTTGCATACACCTCTAGGGAAGCTGAGACAGTAGGATCGCTTGAAGCCAGGAGTTGATAGCTGCAGAGAGCTGCAACTGTGCCTCTGCAGTTCAGCCTGGGCACAAAGCGAAACGTCTCTAAAAAGAGAGAGAAAATAACAAGCTTATCTAGTGCTTCCTGTGTGCCCAGCACTGTTTTAGGTGCTTTTTCCAAATATCTAAACCTTGTAATAAGCGTCTGCGGTCGGTACTATTATCGTCTTCATTTCACAGATGCAAAGCCTGAGGTAGGGAGTTTAAGCAACTGGCCCAAGTGGACGACACAGCAGGGATCAGAACGCCTGCAGTCTACTCTCGAGCTCTCAGAATTCGCGCTCTTTGCCCAGCTGCTTCCCCCAAATACTTCATGCTATTTATGAGAAAACCCTCTGCAAATTGCGATGTGCTCTACCACCAACATCCTGGGGCAAAACAAGCCGTTCGCCTCGCCCTCAAATCTTCCACTGAGCTCGGCTTGCAAAAAGCTGGCGCCGGCCGCGGAACCTGCCTCTCCCGAAGCGCTGCTCCCACCCCTCCCTGGGTCCGCCCCTCCCCGGCCCTCCCCGGCCCCGCCCCTCCCCTCCCCGGCCCCGCCCCTCGACCCAGGCTGCGACGCCTGCAGAGAAGACGCCTCGCGGGCTTCCACGTATGCACCCCAACGCCTCTCCCCAGAGGAGAACACATCCGGGTCGCTGGAACAGGTGCTTCAGGCCCCGCCCCTTCCCCTGTAGCGTTCCTCTCCACTTCCGACCGTCTCGGCCTTTTCCGCTTTCCTGGCTACTGTGTCTCTGCTCCCCGAGTGCCCCCGGCCCCCAGCCCTGGTTCTCGGCGCCCGTCTCCTGTCCCCGGCGGCTCGCCCTCAGCCCGACTCTCTCCGAGCTGTGCAGCAGCTCTGCCGTGAGTCTTCGCGGGGCCGCTGGGACTGAGGCCTTCCGCGCGCGCCGAGTCTGCGCAGACCCGACCCCGCGTTCCTCGTAGCTGGGTTGAGGCGGAGGCCGCCGCCGCCGTCTGGGGATGCCGCGGCCGGGGTCTGCGCCGCGCTGGGCGGCCGCCGCGGGCCGTTGGGGCTGCAAGCTGCTCGCGCTGCTGCTGCTGGTGCCCGGGCCGGGTGGCACCTCTGAGATCACCTTCGAGCTTCCAGACAACGCCAAGCAGTGCTTCTACGAGGACATCGCTCAGGGCACCAAGTGCACCCTCGAGTTCCAGGTATCGTGGGCCTCCTGCCAGTCCCTGGGCCCCAGCGCGGGGCTGCGGGGGTGGGGCTGTAACCCGAGCAGGGTGCCTCCCTTCGGCCCGAGTTTCTCCCTTCTTTGGTTGATAGAGAATTGCTAGTGGGTAACTGATGCCCGACATTTGGCTTTCCTCTTCTGAACTTTGGGCGAAAATCTATGAATTCCAGAAGTGTTTACTTGCGACTTTTTTTTCTATTCTCTAATTTAATTCATTTTAAGACCTTATTCAACTTTCTTTTTTAAAATAGTCCCTTAAAAAAATAGTCCTGCTCTGCAGTACGCAGGTTAACCCTCCTCTTTCTGATCCACACCTCCAATTTGATTGGTTTGAAGTGCTGCCGGTATCTAACTTCAGTGCTTTTCAGTTCTGCCCGTGCTGGGATTATTGGTCAGTGCGATTCTGACTTTGGCAGAGCTCCATTACAGCCTGAACGACCATTTGCCAAAGGCCTTATAGAAAGAATTGTGATTAAATGAGCTGCTCCTTCTGATCTTTGGGAATATATGAAAAAGAAACTTTATCAGAACATAGTTTCTTTAGTTGGTTAGAACAGTCTTTGTTTCAGTTTTTTGTTGGTAGGCACATTTAACATTTGTACTATGATCACAACGGGGTTGCTGCCTTCATTCTTAATTCCCCTCTCATCCCACTCTTCTTAATTGGTATCTGCTCATTCATTAAAACTGCTTTAGGAATGGTAATTAGGGGATATGTGACCTGGTCTTTGAGATCCATGAAGGCATCGTTTAGGAAATGATTTTAAGATAAACTTTAAAGGGTTAGTTGTAAATGCTTTGGGGAAGGAGGAGACTCCTCTGGTAGGAGTGAACACTGAGAATTTGAAGGCCATAGGGAGGGCTACTACGGCTGAGAATAAGGAGCCAGAGAGGAGGATGCTAGCAGGACCTAGGTCATATAGTGCCTTGCTGACCATTTTAAGGATTTTCTTTTTATTTTTTTTTGAGACAGAGCCTCAAGCTGTCGCCCTGGATAGAGTGCTGTGGCATCACAGCTCACAGCAACCTCCAATTCCGGGGCTCAAGTGAGTCTCTTAACTCCGCCTCTCAAGTAGCTGGGACTACAGGCGCCCACCACAATGCCTGGCCATTTTTTGGTTGCAGCCGTCATTGTTGTTTGGCGGCCGGGCTGGATTTGAACCCGCCAGCTCAGGTGTGTGTGGCTGGTGCCTTAGCCCGCGGAGCCATAGGCACCGAGCCAAGGATTTTCGTTTTTCCTAAGAATACGGGAAGCCATTAGATGATATGATATGACCGGAATATTCTTGGTAGCTACACAGATAATAACTTGTACATGGTGAGAAGCTGCCTTAAGGCATTACGAAGTGGATGTGGAAGGCTGATTAGGAAGCTGTTGTGGTGGCCTAAGCAAGAAATAATTGTACGGTAGCAGCCATGGGGAAGGAGAAAAGCGAAAAGATTGGAAAGAACATGGGTGAAGTCGGCTAGACGTGGTGATGATTTGACGAATGAGTGAGGAAGGGGAGGCTAAGGATGATAGCCTTGCTTAACTTCATGGATTAGGACCAAGGGACAGAAAAGGGGAGCAGGAATTGTAGTATAAAGTGTAAGCCAAATTTTTCTTTGCTTGAATTTAATAAGCATTTCTTGGTTTTTACTATGTGCAAACTTTGCGATTGGTGCTAAGGATACTACTGCAGTGGCTACAACATTACCTTCTAAATTATGTATGTAGACAATAATAATCGCAGGAAAGCTCCTTGTGAAATTGATAGTTCTTATTTCTATTTTATTGATGGAACTGAGGCTTGGCTTAAAACCCAAGATTACAGAACTCAGAAGCAGCACAGTCAGTATGCAATCCCAAGTTAAACTCTCCCAAAGGCAAAGAAGACTGACTTTGACCTCAGAGAACTTACACATATATAGTCATATAACGTTAAATGCAACAACAGAGTACAAACTATGCATAGTGCTGGCAAAGGACAAAAGGATCATTAGCTGAAATTTAGCAAAAGAGCTGACATTAGAGCTGAGGCTAGAAAGATAAGTAGCAGATGCTCTATAGGCAGCAGAGGAGGAAGGAAAGGGTCCCGCAGGCAGATAATATTTGTTATGATTTCCAGGAGGCCTACAATTAGCTGGAGCTTTTTTGTTAAAGTTTGTGCATGGCACCAAAGTACACTGGATAGTAATAATTTTGCTTTGTGACTGCAGGACCAAGGGATTTGGAGGTGATTTGTACCAGTTTGTCAGCATCTTTTTTTTTTTTTTTGAGACAGTCTCACTATGTCGCCCTGGGTAGAGTGCTGTAGTGTCACAGCTCAGAGCAACCTCAAACTCTTGGGCTTAAGCGATTCTCTTGCCTCAGCCTCCCAAGTAGCTGGGACTACAGGCGCCCTCCACAATGCCCGGCTATTTTTGGTTGCAATTGTCATTGTTGTTTAGCAGGCCTGGACTGGGATCCACCCCCTCAGCCGAGGTGTATGTGGCTGGTGCCCTATTCACTGAGCTATGGGCACCAAGCCAGCATCACTTACTGATAACAGCAAGATTGATGATTTGTGCCTGGTTTTGATGAAACATCCATTTCCCCCCCAACACACATACACACACACACACACACACACACACACACGGCCCCTGTTGTTGAGACTTGTTACTTAGCAGGAATATGCTGTGTGACCAGCAAAATATTAAAGAACCCAGCCAAGACTCCATCTTGGGTTCTCTGGTGCCAAGGTGTTTTCTTTGCACACTTAGGTGGTTCCAGGCCTGAATGAGAGTATGTGTGGCCTTAGGGCCTGGCCATAGATTGAGTTGTGGAGCTCACATCTGACTGTTGTAGACCACTTGCTGTGAGACAGCCTTTGGCCGTAATATTTTTTATTATATTCTTTTCCTGTAATAAACTGTAAATTTGTGAACTTTGTCATTTTGGCTCCTGTGATTTTTCTTTAGCAAACAAACTCTGTTGAAATGCCACTGTTAGCGTAATAAAACAGATACTTGTTCAGAGAACTTCTGAATAGTCTGGTACTTTAGGAGCATAGAATGAGGAAGGCTATCAATAAAAGAGGTGTCGTGACTACCTGAAGGAAGTACTGGGGATTAGTATGGCATTGGATTAACAGATTTGGATTTTTCTGTAGGCCATAGGTAATTATCAAAAGGTTCTAAATGAGGGCTCAAGGAGAGGATAAGGAAAGATGGGGATGTTCCCACCCTGTGAGACATTTGGCATCATTTTGGGAGTGGGCCTGGTAGGTACTCACATCCAGTGAGCAGCGACCCGGGAAGCTGCTAAACATGGTACAGTGCGCAGACAGCACAGGCCCTGCTACAGGGAATTCTCCAGCTCGGAATGGAGAGGGAAAGCTGGCACTGAAAACCAGGGTTAGAGGGAGAAGAGGTTGGGTTGTGAGAACACCTTTTAGAAAGTTGTGTCAGTAGTCCTGCCTGGATTGTGGATTAGGAGTAGGATGGATTTGATAGAGGCAATGAGATTGAGAGATTTCTGTGACACTAGTTTGGAATGAGCCACACTTTCAGTCACAGGTGATCAGGCAGATTTAAAGGCGTGCTGTGAACTGAAGTGAGATCACATGTTTTAAAATTTGATTGGAGAAGTGGGTTGATGATCAACTCTGGTCCTGTTCAGTTTGTGTGTATATGTTTGATTATTCAAAGTGCAGTAGTCAAGTATGAATAATTGGATATATAAAATTGAAGCAGTTTTCACATGGAGAAAAGGTTATTGACTTTTCAGCCAGAGTGGAGTGGTGGTTGGTAATGGATGCCCAATTGATAAGACACTATCATGTCAAAACATTTTATCTGTATAATAATATTTACATATTTTCACAGTTTCCTAAGTGCATAATTATATTTCATTTAATTATCAAAATGATCTTGTAACTGTTCATTTAGTCGTCATCACTGTTAAGGGACAAAAGGTTACGTAAGTCACAGGTTCTTCTTTGAAGTTCACAGATTGACCTCTGTTCTATTGATCTAGAATGTCAATATGCTAATGAAAGGGTGTAAGCTTGAAAGTTACAAGCTTGTGCCCCCCCCACGTGGTAGTGGGTGAGACCTGCAAGCCCATGACTCTTCCTCATCGTCTTTCTCAAGTGGAGACCATTGAACTGTGTTTCTCCTGTCTTCTTTCCCTTTCTTCCTACTCAGTTCTTTCTCAAGTAAAAGATCCTCTACTTTAATCCTTCCCTCTTTGTCTCTTATATTTGTCCAGTTATTCAGGAAAAATAGCTCATGCCTCTTTGAACAACTCAGGTGGCCCACGTTGTAACTGATTGGCATGAGTACTTGAAAACACCCCTACCGTTCTCTCAGACTCAACTTCACTTACCCCAACTTTCAATATATTTGCCTTAAGTACAAGCATTCCAGATAGTCAGGCTTGTTTCCCTTTGTGTTGCCGTATTTTGTTTTTGCTTTACTCACAAGTGTTCGTATAATATTTTGTTTAATCCATTATGTTTCTTTTAGAAACAAGGTGATAAATAATAGTATAGAATAGCCGAATACATTCTCACTTCATAAGGTATTTCAAAACACTATGTGTCAGATTCCACATAACTGACTATAAAAGAACTTAAGAACACAGCCTGTTTGTCATTTGGCAGTACAATGAGTTTAAATTCTATGATAGAAGGGCTGGGTGTTGTGGCTCACACTTGTAATCCCCGCACTCTGGATGGATTGCTTGGGCTCATGACTTCCAGACCAGCCTGAGCCAGAGCAAGACCCCATCTCTAGAAACATAGCCAGGCATTGTGGCGGGTGCCTGTAGTCCCAGCTATTTGGGAGGCTGAGGCAAAGGGATCACTTTACCCCAAGAGTTTGAGGTTACTGTGAGCTATAACTCCACCGTACTCTACTAAGGGCGGCATAGTGAGATTCTGTCTCAAAAAAAATTCTATGATAGAAGTATGCATAGGCTGTTATGCTAAGAATTGACCTGTCATCTACTTCATTGCTGTGAACCCAAATAAATGACTGAGGCAAAAATCTCAGTCAATGTAGATTTATTAGGCCAAGACTTTGGGATGCACCCTGGGAAAAACAAAAACTGTAGACAAGCTGTGGCTGATTCTGAAGGGGAAAGTTCAAGCATTAGGAAGGTGTACAGAGTAGAAAGAAGGCAGGGGGAGAGGAGATGGTGGCTACGTTCTTATGAGGGCCTAGAAATTTACATGTTACATAAAATAAGGGGGGTTAAAAGAAGCATCAGTTGTATAGAGGTCCCTGAGTAGATGAAGAGCGTCTGATGTCTTGTCTCTAGTTCTTTTACCTATAAGACAGACTTGTAATTCCTTGTTAGTGTGGAATCCCTTAGGCTTTAGTTTTAGGTGCTAGACATAGGTACAGTTTCCATTTCCTTACTTGTGGGAAGTTAGTGAGAAATTTCCTTAATAAATGATCTGTGGGGCCAGCTCGTCGCAGGTTCTTGAAACTTTGTAGGTGACTACACCGTGTGTGTGGTTGCTTGATGCTAATAGGAAACAGGGTAAGAATTTTTGAAAGGTGATTTTACATGGCTATAGTAAGTTTAGGGGTTAAGAATATGACTTTGGAATTCAACTTCTACCTCTGCTACTTACTAAATGAGTAATGTTGAGTAGGTGACTTATTTTAACATCAGTTTCTTAGTCTGTCAAATGGAAGAAAAAAATAAACTTTTGTAGGGTTGTTGGGAGAATTAAGTGATATAATAGACCCATGTGTTAATTTAATTAGCACAGTTGTCTGGCTAGTTCAAAGTGAATAAAAGATCCTTTCCTACTATCAGGAAGAAACTTGTTCAGTTTCTGAAGTCTGCCTCCACAAGTTCCATCCACTGATGAAAATAAAAGTATTTTGCTCATAACCTTATTGCCATTTTAATAGGAAACCTGGTTAATTTTTCAAATTTATTGCAGTGATCTTTTCTCTTTTTAAATCTCTTATAGGTGATTACTGGTGGTCATTATGACGTAGATTGTCGATTAGAAGATCCTGATGGTAAAGTGTTATACAAAGAAATGAAGAAACAGTATGATAGTTTTACCTTCACAGCCTCCAAAAATGGGACATACAAATTTTGCTTCAGCAATGAGTTTTCTACTTTCACACATAAAACCGTATATTTTGATTTTCAAGTTGGAGAAGACCCACCTTTGTTTCCTAGTGAGAATCGAGTCAGTGCTCTTACCCAGGTAAATAAAAAATTAACAACATAATGTTGGTATATTTAAAAAAGCATAATTTGATATTATACACTAACTCATTGATGAACATAGAATTTTGAGACTAATACAATCTTTAAAATCTATCTTAATTCTCACAGATGAGGCATTTCACAGAAAACTTCAGATTCATAGTGAAAACCAATGTTAAAAGATTTTATGAACTTTTAAATGTAAAGGAAGTAAGAAGCACTAAAATAGGAAGATCACTAGAAATGTTAGTAGTAAAATATTTAGTTAGGCTAAGCAGTACTCAAACATTCTGAAGCATTTTCTGTAATTTGTGAAGAACTGTTGCTACCATACTTTAGTAGGCTAATGTACCTGGAAGTAAAATGACACCTTGAGTAAGGTGTGGAAATTGATACATGGTAGTCTTTATACTTGTGCTGAGTGTTACTCAAGCTGCTTTTACAGTAACTTTTGCTGTGACTTTAGGTAAAATGTTAAAGATTAGTAGTAAGTCACTAACATAGTTACAAAAGCTTAATTGGGGCCTTTTTTTTTTTTTTGAAATAAAATGAGAAAGATAGTATTAGAAATTTAAAGCTAGTGAACAGGTGCTGCTCAGATAATGAGAAGGGCTGTGTCATTTCTAATTCAAATGTGGTACCAGTTCAGCCTCCCTAATCTGAAATGCTCCAAAACCCAAAACTTTTTGAGTGCCAGCCTGACCACATACAGAAAATTCCACACCTGACCTCGTGTACAAAAATCTTTTTTTCATCCACTAAATTATTAAAAATATGCTATACAGTTATCTGCAGGGTGTGTGTAAAATGTAATAAGTAAATTTCATGTTTAGACTTGAGTCCAGTCCAAGATATCTTATTATGTATATATAAATATTCCAAAATCCAAAAGCATTTGAAATTCAAAACACTTCTGGTCCCAAGCATTTTGGGTAAGAGAAGCTCAATCTGAATGAGCTTAGATTTTGTCTAAAAAAATGCTCAATTAGGTATCAAAAGAAATTATTTACCACCTACTTGTTAAAACCTTAAATTGGTATTTCATATCCCAGATTACATTTAGTTTGTTGGCCAAAGTTATGTTAGAGGCAGTTTTAAGAATGTTTAAGAGCCTTAATTCATATGCCCATTTTAACCACTAGCAAGATGTATTCAAATGCACTTAATTTTAGAAATGTTCTCCTTCAGATCATGTGTAAAATGGTTTTTACCATTGTAAAGTGGTTTTTCTTTAGAGCCAGTACCTTAACCTGTATCCACTCTTTCATGAATTTTAACTTGAGAAGGCAATTTGCTCTAAAAGGTAGATGAGTAGTAATCAGGCAGTACCACTCAGCCTCCTTTATTCGTATTTTTTTTTTTTATCATTTTTTTCTTAGTCTTATTTCTCTACTTTCCAAAGCTGTTCTTTCACATGGTAGACAGACTCATAAAGCAGTTGTTCATACTTTAAAATTGAAAAGAATTACCAGCTAATAAATTCAGAGTAAAATTAACAGTAAATGCAGGATAAATTATTTATTTTTTTATTGTCACCATTTTTTATCCATTAATCAATGGATCTAGAGTAGGCAGTGATCACTAATCACTGCTAAAACTTTTAGGTGGGGAACTTTATAATGATGGATCAGACTCATAATCGCCTAAACCTAATGATCATTATAGAGTTATTTCTCTAGTTATGGAGAGATATCTAGACATTATGTGCCTTGCAATAATACGCAATAAGAAGTACACAACACTGACTACAAGGTGTTCCTACCCAGAACATTATACCTGAATCCCTTAAATCTAGCTCCAAATGTCAATTTGCAAGAAATAGAAGGTTAGGTGAAATGGCTTGTGCCTATAATCCAAGCACTCTGGGAGGCTGAGCTGGGAGGATCACTCGAGGTCAAGAGTTAGAGACAAGCCTGAGCAAGAGCAAGACCCCATATCTACCTAAAATAGAAAAATTAACCAGGCGTCATGAATTTGCTAGTCCCACACACAGGGAATATGGGAGGCTAAGGCAGGAGGATCACTTGAGCCCAGGAGTTTGAGGTTGCAACGAACTATAATAATATCACGACTCCATTTGGGGCAACAGAGAAACTCTGTCTCAAAAAAGGCAAACTACAGAGGATAGAGGAACATCATGGGAATATTTTGACTTATGCTTTTATTATTGGTGAACTTACTGCTATTCTCTTCCTCCTAATTTTTCTGTGAAGAACCTGGGCTAGAAATTCTGTAGCCACTAACCTTAGCTGGTAAGTATTACTGCTGTTGTTAATGTATTATTCCACATTCCACCTTGCTGATAGGGCATTATAGTTTGAAAACAGCGATTTCATGGGCTCTCTACTCTTCCCAGTTGTCCTAGTAGCAATGAATAGAAGGGTTGCTTTGCTAGGACAGCCAGTAGATGAATGAATGAAAGAGTGCCAGTTTAGTAGAATGTTAATCAAATGAGGACTTGAGATCAGATTGAAAGAAAAGGTGAGTGTGCTAGGCGGCATGGCCAGAAAGTGTTAAACATACTAACTGAAATATTTTTCTTTAGATGGAATCTGCCTGTGTTTCAATTCATGAAGCTCTAAAATCTGTCATCGACTATCAGACTCATTTCCGTTTGAGAGAAGCTCAAGGGCGAAGCCGAGCAGAGGATCTAAATACAAGAGTGGCCTATTGGTCAGTAGGCGAAGCTCTTATTCTTCTGGTGGTTAGCATAGGGCAGGTATTTCTTTTAAAAAGCTTTTTCTCAGATAAAAGAACCACCACAACTCGTGTTGGATCATAACTACGTTTTGAGAATTGATACACCATTGCCACTGTAATATTGCTGTCTTCTAATTAATTTTAGGTACTGAAGAACTTAATATTGGCAACAATTTTGAAACCTTTTGCATAGGCTTGTAGGAGGGACGTACAATGCATATCCCTAAACTATGGAAAGGACACCTTTTTTTATTTGTAAAGGTGGAAAAACTTCAGGACTTACTTTGGGCTATTCATGTTAAATATTCAACACCAATGATCTACTCTATTCTCGGTTGTTTATATCTATTCTTCACACACTAAACTTTGGTATTTTGATTCCTTTTAACCATTTAAAAATACTTTTCCTATAGGTAGTCAATATTTTAAAACCTTAGATTTAATGTCTACATGTGTTATGGAGGAAGAAAATTGTCTTTTGATTGTTTATAGTAAATAACATTTTTGCTTTTAAGGAAAACAAATGGAATTAACTATGGCCCAGCCCCTATTCTGCATAGTTTAATTTTACAGGGAAACATGTATTACAGGATTGTTAGTTAATATTGATATAATTGTTAATTGATACATTGTGGTATAATTTATTTCTCACTTGCTTGGAACATGTCAAGATTTTTGGGTTTTTAGGTTTATTTTATGATTTATAACCAGCTATATTATTTTTTCATAAGGGCATTCTTACTACACAGAAAATGGTATGTAAGCATAATAGCGTTTATACAGGCCTTAAAAATCAGACTGTTATACAGACTAATTATAGAATCATTTAAGACACTTTAATGGGGGCAAATGAAATGGAAAAACTTTCATTGAGTTATCTGTGCTTATTACATTTTCAGTGCTTTTACAAAGAAAAAAGGTTATCTGTTTAATTGTAACAATTTTAATTGGCTCATTCTTGCCCCATCATTCCCGGTGTAAGTTGACAGTTGTACTGGTATCACATTTTACTGTCGTGGACATGACGCACTGAGAGGTTAGCTTCTTTATTTTGTTTCTGTCTTGCACATTTTATTTCTATAATCTCTGGTTAGCAACCCTAAAATAATTTAACAATTCAGAATGCTGTGTGCTTCCCGTTTGGTAATCTTCATTGATTGTACTTTAATGAGTATTAAATAGTGCATATTCTATATACTATTAGAGTTTAGACTGTGTTTGTATCTTACAACTTGTACAGATTGAGCTGATTGAAATAGGATTTTGTTCTAACTATTCTAAAGTAGAATACAAGAAGTTGCAAAATTGTATAGATGTTTAAAGTTTTTCTGTTGTTTTTTTTTAATCCAGCTGCTTTTCTGCCATGCCTCTCTTCCCTATCTAAAAGTGATTACTGAACAAGACTGTCACAATACAGAGACTGTGACGTGTGATGCCATAGAGTGCTGATTGGATGGCACTTCTAGTCGCTCCCTGTTGCTGACTAGAAGCCAACTCTTAACTTTATGCTGTCTTAAAACGCATATATACACTACTTGCACGTAAGAGCAAAACAAATTCACGTGGTCCTTACTGTAGTGATTTCAGATGCCACAGTGTAGCAAGGGGTGAACATGTTTTCAGATTTTTGGAGACCAAATAGCTCCAACATTTTTCAGTGGATTAAGAAGTAAAAGTTAAGATTTTGCAGATTTGTCTATTTGGGTTCTTGTATTAGAGTTGTCCTGCAGCTTTATATTTATGATTATATTTGAAAGTTTTAAGCACTGATGTTAATGGGGTTGATAAACATAGATGTATGTAAAATGTCCTTTTCTTCTTGACCATCTACACTATTGGGTTCAGATAATTTATAATTAAACAGTTGGGTATGGATCTTGCTGTTTGGCATAGATAGTGCACTCATTTAATCTGTGCCCTCAAACTTCATGATTTTAGACTATTACCACATACAATTTGAGAAAAGTATTGATATATTAAATTTTTTGAAATCACCGCTTTTACCTGTTATAGAAAATAGTGTTGGTTTAGTCTAGAAACTGGTTAAATTTTGATGAGTAAACACTACTGGATATGTATATATAAATTAGAAAATACATATCTCTCCAAACAAATATTAAGTAACCTTTTCTTCTTCCTCCTACATAATTTGTAGCTCATCATTTTTACTTAATTCTTTCGTTCTTGTCACAGCAGTTTGAATTTCGCAACTATTTATGTTTGGACATAATGGCTCAGAATACATATTTGAACATCATAGTTGTATATATTTTTACAGTAGAATAAATAATGGAAAGAGACTTGATATACAAGTTTATACTAAAATTTCAACTTGTGTGAAGATACATTTTAAGATATTACTTTGCTAATAATCTAAACATTCTGTTTTCTATCAAAGAAACAAATGGTTTGTGGTTCACAACTCTTCATCCAGGCTTGATGATAATCAAATCTGAAAATACGGTGAACTGAAAAGCAGTTTTATTCTTTGCAAGATTTCATTTAAATCTCTGTACTGTCCATTTTTGTTTCAGTTTGTAAATGTGTAACATTTGTAGTTAAATAGGACAAAGCAGGCCCTACGACTATTGTTTTCAAAAATTAAACAAATTAATATATAAATAATTCAAATGGGTTTTTCATTTACTTTTGAAAAGAAAAAGTTTCTTTAACATGATTGCACCAATTTCTTGTAGAATAAAAAAATAATCTTTCAACAAACTGACTGATTCATTTCTGTCAGGGTTTAAATCTTCCTAAAGATCCTTGTAGACGTACAACTTGGAGTACAGTTTTGTAAGGAGAGTGATTGTTTTTGTATTTTAGTAAAACATCTGAAGGACTGGCCAAGAAAGAGAGTTAAAGAAGAGAAGTACTACCTCCTGACTGCCTCATTTTTAGCCTTCTCTTTGCATTCCCTATTGAAAGTTTGTGTGGGTTAAAGGCAGGTAAGACATGGGTGGCTCTAATGAGGTCTTAATTTTTAAGTTAACTTTAGATTGTATAATACCCAGTTATGTCAACTATTTTTTCTTCATAATATAGTCAGAGGGGACATTATGGATCCTGGGCACAATTCTCCAAAAGTAACAGGGAAAATAACAGTAAATATAGGTTAACATTTATTGAATGCTTACCCTGTGCTAAGGTAGGTCCTATGCTGGGTATTTCACTTGTATTGACACATTTCATCTTTGCAATAATCTAATGAACTAGGGATATTATTTCCATTTTACAGATGAGGAAACAGAGCCATAGAGGGTTTAAGAAATCTGCTCACATCACAGTAATTAGCAAAATCTAAATATGAGCTATAGTGGCCTGTCTCCAGAGCTCTCAACTACTATTGCCTTACAAACATCATGTAAGAATAGATCTCTAAAGGCTTAGCTATCTTGATTTCACTATAGATTGATAGTGTTTCAGTACTTTGACTTTGGAGCCACAGCCAAGTTCAGATAATGGTTGTATGATTTTATTAACTTGTATTTCTGTTTTCCATCTGCTACTAAGGTAATACCATATAGAATAATGAGAATGAAATGAGATAATTCATAAAACACTTAGGATCAGTACCTAGCATATATAAGCACTTAGTAGCTACATTTTTATCATTGGTTTAATTCTAGTCTCTTTATCTTTGTTTAGTTCCTAAAGTCCTCGCTGTGGCTTCAGGTTTTTCATGTGAGTCTTAAACAATATTTAACACAAATATGAAAGTGTTTGCAAGTCTATCATGACTATACTAGTCTGCTAGTAGCCACAAAAATGAATAGGAAAGTCTATGTATATGTAAACACACACACACGGCGGAGATAAAGTAGCTATGTGACATAATGAAGAAGACCGGTCCAAGATATTTGTAGAGTGCTAGAGGAAGAAAAGAATACTGTATATAGGTCAAAAGACATTCCTTAAGGAGGTTAACTTAGTCTCTAATCAGGGGTGGCCCTGGTTATGTGGCTGTGCCAGTAATTGAGTTAGTTATTTTAAGATAATGGGGTATTAGCCAGTCCCTATTGCTGGAGATTGAAAACATGTTCTTTAAGTTTAACAATAAAGGTGCTACTTGATCTCCAGAGTAACTTCTCCATCTCAGAGAAGTTCTACACATTCTAGAGCAGCAGTTCTCAACCTGTGGGTCACACCCCCTTTTTAACAATGAAAGTACATTGTGGCATTTAGACGGTAGAGAACCACTGTTTTAGAGGAAAATACAAGGATTTTAGTCTCTTTTTATCACCATTAGTAATTACTTTCCTTACTAAATCCAGATTTATTAGAAGTAATATTGGGCTTACATAATCTATTTTTAGTGCTATTACTGATGATAACTACTACTTTAAAAAGGGTAAATTCAGAGAAGAAAAATCTCATAATCCCATCATTCATTTTGGTTTATTTCAGTTATATTTATAGATATTTGTGTATTTTTAAAATACATTGGTATTATACTACGTATAACAGATTTTTAAAAAAAATTTAAATTAGACTTGGTGTCCATAGCTCAGTGAGTAGGGCGCCACGCCCCATACACCAGGGCTCGTGAGTTTGATCCCAGCCTGGGCCTGCTAAACAACAATGACAACTATAACCAAAAAATAGCCAGGCGCTGTGGTGGGCGCCTGTAGTCCCAGCTACTCGGGAGGCTGAGGCAAGAGAATCGCTGAAGCCCAAGAGTTTGAGATTGCTGTGAGCTGTGCCACCATGGCACTTTACCAAGGGCAACATAGTGAGACTGTCTCAAAAAAAAAATTTTTTTTATTGTAATACAGAAGAGGGTATTTAACATGTACAGTTTAATGAGAAATAAAATTATTAAATACTTATTCAATGCTTAGGTTAAGAAATACAACATTGCTAGTATTTAGAGAGCTCACTTGTACTCTTTCCTACTCATATTCCTGAATTATCCCACTAGAGATAACCGATATTCTGCTTATAAATAATTTTCTTTATTTGTATCTTTACTAGTTAGGTATACTAATTCTCATAAATTTTTTTTGACATTTCCAAACCGTCATAAACTGATAGTTTTGTAAGTACACAATCACATGTTTGAAGGTATTGGCTATCAGTATTTCTGGATGCTTACTCTGTATGCATGCTTACTCTTTCTTTATGTGCTTATCTCTTCATCGGCCAGTAACAAACAGTTCACTGATCAATATGGGACCACATTTTGGGTAGTACTGATGTCTGTATTTCTTAAAAATAGTATAAAAAATATCAGGCAGAAGTAAACATTAATGAATAAAATTTAATAACTTATTAAATCCTGTTCAGTAGACTATGGCTTGTTTCTTTTGTGACTTTTGCTCAACAGCAGCGTTGTCCATGATAATGCACATGACTAGAATGTTTTCATTATTATGTGGTATTCCATGTCTCTTGTGAAGGTATTTGGTTTGACACTGACATCCTTGTGTGTATCTCTATATCTCCTTTTGTTCATGTGTATGATCTCTTGAGAATATGGACTTGGTGTCACTACATATGTGCATCCTCAAGATGACTGAAACTGAACTTTCCCAAAGTAATGACAGTAGAATCTCTATAATTAGTTAACATACAGAGGTGGTCACCATAAAGAACTGGGCCTACTGTATTGATACATGTACTTTCTTGTACAGCTTTTATTAGAGAATATCATGAAATCATATATAACCAAAACATAGTAAACATATAAAATAGCATACAAAATAGTACATTTTCTGTTTTTTCATTGTTTAATCCTTCTGAATAGTCAGTCTTGGTCTGTTTTTTTTTTTTTACATTTTTATTTCTTTTTTTAAGGTTTTGACTTTTTTTTATTAAATTATAGCTGTGTACATTAATGCAATCATGCTGGTACAATGTGCTGGTTTTATATACAATCTGAAATATTTTCTTTTTTTTTTGTAAGACAGAATTTATTCACAGAAAAGAAAGAAAAGAATACAGAAAACATTAAGGCATCTGTTAGAGGGAGAAAATTCTAGTGGGGAGAGAGAAGCTCTCTCCGTTTCTCTCCCAGTCTTTCCC